>JAOVVB010074927.1:0-12032 GCA_028570985.1 Heterobranchus longifilis
TAACATAATGAATTTTATGATGAAGGCCTAATATGAGCTTCCCCTGTTTCAAAAGCTAGCAGCCGCCACTGGTGAAGACATAGCATCAAGGGTGGCAAGAGTGTTAGCAAGGACTGTAGCAGTTTCGTTTTTTTTTTTTTTAAGCAGCCAGTGCCAAGAGGAATCGTAAATTAAGGCTCAGTAATGTTTAGTGTTCATTTATTTTATATTTTACTCCATTTACATCGATTTTATGGTCTACACCACTTTATCCTGAATACAGGCTTAGGGCATGAGACAGGGTACACCCTGGACCAACCCATCACAGGGCTCACACAGATACACAGACTCACACACACATTCATACACTACAGGGAATTGGGGAACGCCAATTAGTCTAATCTGCATGTCTTTGGGAATCGAACGCGGAACCTGGTTGTGCAAGGCTAACCACTTTATTTACATGTCTTTGTTTCATTTACATGTTTTTATATGCATACACATAATAATAGTGTTGGAAATTATCGGTAATATCGGTAATAATGTTTAGGTGGCTGGAACGGATTATCTGCATGTACATTATTTCCTATGGAAAAGTGCATTTTGCAATATGAAATTTTGTCTTTTCTTAAAAAAATTTAACAACCTGCTTTCAGAACAGATTAAATTTGTATGTCTTGGTACGAATGGAAGTTATGAGCAGTTATGTGCCAGATGCTGATCAGCTTATTTTTAGGTTTAACCTTTAACCATTTCTACAAACTATGTCGGAGATAGTTCGGGTATTGAACCAGTTCTTTGTTTCCCGCCAGCCAAAGCACTGTTCCACAGACAGAAAAAAAAACAGTACCATGCCAGCACCAACACTTTGCCGGGTTACAACAAAGCACCGCTTTTTTGTTGGGCAGTTCTAATGCTTTCTAGCAATTTTAAAGCCAGAAGTGGTCGCAAAGCCATGTTGAAGTTTGCCATTGTTGTGCATTTTTTCCTCTAGCGTTTTTTTGCCACTAGCATTTCCACTATTATTGCCACAAGCATTGCTGCTAATGCTAGCATTCCCACTATCGTTGCCGCTAACATTGCCGCTAGCATTGCCTCTAGCATTGCTGGGAATGTAGAGACGTACATAGACATATACAGTGACGAAATGATGTGCCTCTCTAGCCCATGAAACAACAAAGCCAATTCATAGCTGTGAACCGGCCCTAGCCAACTAGCACCTGGTTCATTTTGGTAGAAAGGGGACGTTAGTAGTTACCATTGTTGCCTTGCACCTCCTGGGTTGAGGGTTTTATTCCCACCTCTGTGCACGTAGTTTGCATGTTCTCCTCGTGGTTGGTGGGTTTCCTCTGGGTACGCCGGTTTCCTCCCACAGTCCAAAGACATGCAGGTTAGGCTAACTGGTGTTCCCATAGTGTGTGAACAAACATGTGAGTGTGTGTGTGTGTGTGTGTGCCCTGCGATGGATTGGCACCCCATCCAGTGTGTACCCCGTCTCTTGCCCAAAGTCTCCTGGGATAGGCTCCAGACCTCCCTGCGACCCTGTGCAGGATAAGCAGAATAGAAGATGATTGAATGAATAAATAAATACTTTAAGAGGCTCCTGACTAGCGCAACAAAGGCGCTCAAATCACACGCTAAGATCCCAATGAGCCATGACCATAACCCATAAGCCCATTCAGAGGGGGAGCGGTGGCGTGCTCACTCTCCCATGTCAATTACAGCAACATAAGCTAATCATGGCCATGTGTAAACCCATACAGGAGGAAATGGGCGGATAGCTACTTTAGCTTTCGTGCACTTCTACAGTTACAGGCCTATAGTCCAGGTAGTTCCTGTTTCTTTTATACAGTAGCGAACGTCAACCGTTAATGCGATAACATTGATGATTACCTCCTTAAAACAGCCATTCGTAACATCAGTGTTAGATTAGATCAAGTCAGACTAGATTTTATTGTCATTGTGCAAAATACATGTTTAAACCAATGAAATGCAGGAGGGCTTAATTACAATAAATAACAAATATAGAAATAAAGCTACAATAAAAAAAAGTATAGAAAGTTAAGTATAGAAGGAGGTAGTTGTAAATACTAGGAATGGGAATCACCAGTCACTACTAGATACAATATTATCGTGAAAAACTAACTGGATTGAACATGAGTATAATTAAATGTAGCCAATAACTTATAACAGCAGTTTAAATTAAACAAAAAAGCTAAAACAGTATCTATGTCATCCAACATAATCATTATTTTTAAACAAACTTAGGAAATAATTCACTCCCACCACACAGGATTCTAGTGTGTGAATAGTTTAGTAGTTTTTAGAATGATAAAAAAACGTCTACGTTTTACTGCCTCAAATGCCAAAGTCTTAAACGTGTGTTGAGCATTTCTGAGCATGTGGGTGCGTTTAGGTTCTAACGAGACTAATTAGCACACGTGTTGTTTTGAGGCTGGTTGTAAGATGGTGTAATGATTGGGTTTTGGGTGCGGGTTTTCTCCAGAGTTTGGGGAAAAAGGCAGATCGGACGCTTTTAAACACATACAACTTTTGATAATGTAATGCCATGAAAATATGTTTCTGTTGCACCGTTCAGAAGCTTCTGCACTTGCTACAGAATTCGTTACAACCAACGCAGAACGATCATGGCTGATCAAGCTGAAAAACAGCCAAGTCCAGTCACTGGGAGATCGACCGATGCATCTCTATTATAAATGTAGTAAATAATTAAAAAATCAATTTTAGAGTCAGTTTGGCGAATCATGAACCGGCATACAAAAAAAACGCAATGCATAACTGAATAAACGGCATTTAACTCTACCTCAATTTGAAGAATTAAAATGATATTATAGAACAGGAGAGCTAATATGTCAAATCTGATTGGTCACAAGGTGTTCATTCTTTATCTATAATGGCACGGCTTTGAGGTGAGAAGACCAGCAGGAACCAGGTAGGAATTCTGAGTTTTTCTTTAAACTGATTACGAGTTACGTGTTTTAACCTTCTAATCCAGAATAGGTTTGGATACATGTGGCGATGTATAATACAAAATTACTTTAGTAACAATTAATTACGTTTACATTTACATTTCGGCATTTGGCAGACTCTCTTATCCACAGCGACTTACAAAAGTGCTTTAAAGTTTGCATCATTGACTAGAACCTTACACTGGATTACTAAATTACTAACTATAAGTACCATCAGTCAAACACTGCTTGATTCAGGCCTGAGCCTTATGATTCATTTCTTAATTCATCTTCAGTCTGCACTTTATCCTGGTCATGGACATGACGTATCCAGAGACTGACATGTATTCACACGCTCAGGGTTTCCATAAGATACACTTTTGATTCTTAAGGAAATAATTAAATGTATTATGCTACATTGATGTTTGTTAGATAGATAGATAGATAGATAGATAGATAGATAGATAGATAGATAGATAGATAGAATGTTCTAAAACATAAGAACATACAGTTTCTGTGTATGTGTACATGATAATTGTAAATAGAGGTGAGAACCTATGAACTTATAAATATGATGTTGAATATGATGTTTTATGATAACAATGCACGCTTCCTCACTGTGCCAGCGCCTGACAGATCCAAGGAAGAAGAAAAAATATCCACTCAGAGGAAGAAGAAGAAGAAGAAGAAGTAGGATTTCTAAATGGAAGCAATGACAAATGTGTCTGTGGAACACTGATCTCCAGTCAGTTAGTACATTCAGGAAACACTACCTAGTCCACTACATATCTGCCATCCATTGGTTTTTAAGGGAACACTAAAGGAAGGGTTCGTATTCATTTGGAATTCGGAATTTAAGGCAATTCGCTTTCACTAGAAGGTTCCAAAATTTTTCAAATGGTCGTACATGGACCATTACTGAGCTATCACTTCTTCCTTACTTATTTTCTCTGACATTTAATCTCGCTAATGTACCATCTCGTGATTTCTTTTTTTCCGAGGGATTATTCCATCATTTTCCAGAGCGAGTATTCTGATCTGATTTAGTAAATGGACCAGGTTTTGAGAGTCAGTCTGAGGGGAAGCTCTAAGTCTTTCTCTCTTTTTCTCTCTCTCTCTCTCCTCTTTCTCCCAGTGGTCTCTCTTTGCTTTAGCGGTGCAGCTTTAGCCTGTAGCCGTGCAGACATGCCAGAGCTGCAGTGCCACGCTCTCCTAGTGCACTTCAAAGTGTCCGAGCTTTGATGTGCGCTTCACAGAGAGCATGAAAGCAGGACGCAGAGGAGCTCGCACTCTGCAAATCAAGAACTGTGGCCTTCAGCTGGCACGTCTGTGTGTGTGGGTTGGGTGTGTGTACTGGGTGTATCTGGACTACAAAGTGGTTATCTTTTTTGGATCTGGGGATCAAGGGAGTTATTGTGTGTCCTTAAGCCGAGTACGACCGGGATCAAGTGTGCAAACTGAAACCACAGTGTGTGTGTGTGTGTGTGTGTGTGTCAAATGTGTGTGACACTGAGTACATTATTAACATTATAAATTACAGAAAGGTTAATTATTATTACATAACATTTTAATGTAAAATTTTCCCAGATAATTGAATCAGAACAAACTGATATTTGTACATACAGTACAGTTACTATTACTAATAATACTGCGAGAGCAATTAGCCGGAAAATATATATTAGCTAAAAATATGCAAATATTGTGGACGTATTATTTCGTTCATGTCATTAGAGCAAATACATGTCCATAGTTAAAGTATTTCTGAGTTAGCTAACTCAACTGACTCAACTAGCATGTCAACTGTACACTGTTGATAGCTAGCAGCTTTGTTTCCTAGCTGGAGGGTTGAATTCTGTCATGTAGATTAAAAAGTTTAACAGATTAAAAGTTTAAAGTGGGAACTTTTTTACTGCTCCGCTTTAGCTTTATGAGCTGCTTCTGTCTTGTCATTTTGCGTCCAGACGAAACACGAAACTGCAACAACAAAGCGCACCGCTGCTGTAGCGTCTAATCTGAAGCACGTGTGCGATAATGAAGTTTTTTCAACACCAATAAAGTGCCTTTTGATGCACGCTGTGCGATCCGGCTTTAGAAAGGTCATGTCTGATAGCGGGACGTGGCTGACCCTCTTCACTTTGCTTTGCAGGTGCGTCCTGCCTGTAATGACACATTAGAGCTGAGTTGTGTCGTCCCTGCCTCGCCATCTAGCCATTAAATCAGGCTTTATGGCCTTTAATTAAAGGGGCTGCGCTCGTGTCCTGGAGTGTGCAGGCGTCACGCTAACAGCTATATGACTAGCCAGACCCTCAGGCTCCTCTGAGTCATTCCTTGAGTTCGGATCAGGAGTCGTGACGATGACCCCTGACCCCTTTACACTGTAAGAGGTCCATTTCCAGCAGTGTTGTATGTATTATCTTTTTTTCGCTATAAAATCAGAAGGTTGTCTGGTTAAGTAAGACGTTTGTTACTGAAAACTGAGGGAAGCAGAATGTAGGGTTAGGGTTAGGGTTCAAGAATCCGAGATCAACCAGGAAATGTTGTTACACAATCATATCCCATAATTCTCTCTGTAGAGGCATCGAGAAAGCTGTCGTGCTTGTCAAAATGCCACAAGTGAAGCGCTAAGCGAAATCAGACGAATTCATGTTCTTGGAAACGACTAGACGTTTTTTTGATTCAGATTTTTTTTCCGCAGTGTCATGTTGTGATGCGTCACCGGAACGTCACGGTCTGTTTTGCGCAATTCCTACACAAGATCTTATTTCCTGTAATTACTTAAAGCTAAGCAACATTAGTGTAGAAATAAGTGACAGTTAAAGCTATTTACACCAAGGTACTGGTGAATTCTTGAATCTGATTGGTCAGAAGGTGTTAATTCATTGTCTACTAACTAACAGTAGTGCAGTTGCAAAGTACAGGTCTATGTTAATGCTCTCGTTTCTATGGTAACAACATTCACATGGTGGACGCTATATAAGTTAGGACGTATTTTACTTTTATATACATACTGTATTATTATTAATCACCTAATACACATATAGTTTATATATATATATATGGACCATAAAGAGAAAATCTACATGTGTAATTCATATGTGAATTTGAGATTCACAGTGTTTACAGCTACACAGACTGTCGCTAGGTAACTGATATATGGATATATAGAGAGAAAATTTATTGAACACTTTATTATTTAAAAAATGTAAACGTTTAATTTATATGTGAATTTGTGTGTGAATTTGTGTTTGAAACTACACTGTCGCTAGGCAACTGCAAGACCGTAAGCTAGCATATACTGTAACTCTATAGAGTGACATGTTTTTGTTAGATCTCAGGTTGTTTACAGCCAATATAAAGGCACAGCCAGCATAGAAACGACTTATAAATGTCAGAAATATCAACATTTCTCTCAGATGTGTCGCTAAATCAATGAAAAAAGACTCCTAAAATCCTTTTTTCTAAGCACATTTAAGATTGAGCGCTAACCAAATTTTTACACGTCCCGCCATATTGAGAAACATCAACCAAGCTGGCGAGAAGCCGCACTGTGACAGAAGACCGCATGGTGACTTTAAAAGTCGTGAACAAACCAGAATGAAGCCATTTATATGCAATCTTCGCATAAACGCCGTGTCTCTATTCGAATGCAGAATAAAATACGGTCGACTGCGGCTCATAAACAGCCTCCATTTGCTGCAGGATTTTACTAATAGGAATCGTAAACCCCTGGACCTCCCAGCTTGCTGGTAGTGCCGGCTTTGTTTGCTCCTGTTTGCTGTTGCATATGTGTGTGTGTGTGTGTGTGTGTGTGTAAGTAGAGCAGGCCCTGTTCCTGCTCCGTGTGTGTGCTTTCTGGAGTTTGACTAACCTGCTTTGCGTATGCTCAGCTCAGCTGGGGAGAGTATGGACCCCGGGTGGGATGTGTTTACTTTTAAGCGCTTGCTTTCGGACACCCGTAGTCGGGAAAAGGAGGGAATGCGTTTCTGGATTCTCTGTTTTCTTGGACTGTGTTTTTTTGCAAGTCGTAATGTGTAAAGACTCGCCTACTAAAAATCAGCCGAGAGATGATTTGGAGATAACGTACAAGTAAACATTGCCAAAGTTTTTGGCGGTGATTATTCTCTAGAAAAGACAACGTGTCAGGAGATGGGAGGTACATTACATCACGTTCCTCGTCAAGGCGCTTATTTCCCGCTGTTATCTGATCGTCTTCTGGGTGGCCCTTTATTGTTTTGGAAGGACTTCCTGGATGTTATCAGGGCTGTTCTCACCCAGTACTATGTGACGCATTTGACATTTTGAGAGTACAGAAAGACCTGAACTACTGACTATATTCGTCGAATGGTCTTTAGAACAATAGACACAGTGTATAATATTAGATATTGCAAATGAACATGCATTAGATATTCCCTAAAAATCAAAAGAGCTTCAAGCGCCGAAAAGCTGGACTGGGTAAAGGATAAAGCACCGCTGCATCGCCTTCTTTCTTTACAATAAACTATAAAACTGTTGCTAAAGAAGTACAGGTTTAGCAGGCATCTCGTAGACAAGCAGAGGATGTCACTTGCTGCGAGTCTCACGCACACACCCGCGTGTGCGCTTCGATACGAAGAGGAACCTGACGGACGTGCACGAGACGCTCTCCTCCCAGGGGCCGAGCCTCGCTTCAGAGCCTATTGTTTGTTGTCCAACGTTCCCAGCTCTGGGACATCTGGACTGTGTGTGAGTGTGTGTGTGTGTGAGTGTGTGTGTGAGTGATTGAGCGGGGGATGGGAGGAGGGTGTTACAGACAGTCTGTCACCTCAGTACAGGGATGTTAGCAGTAGTGAAGGACTAACCTGTTATTACACACACATACACACACGCACACATACACACACACACACACACATTCACGGGGGTCGTCTGTTCCTGAGTAAACAGCTCTTTGATGGGGCGGGAAACACCCGGGGGCTTCTGGCATCAAGACAATCAGACAGGAAAAAGATATGATTAGAGAGACAAAGTAGTTTGTGCCGTTTTAACGATAAACAATTCATCAAAGTGAGGTACGGGCGATATGGCACAAAAATCACATGACGATATGTCAATATCGCAACATTTAGGTTTTCTAAAAAACTTCGAAAGGAGGGAGTCTTGTGAAAGCTGTAGTTCTGTTTAATGCACTAGAAATAAAAAGTGGGTACACAAGAATTTTTTTTTTTTACATTAAATGTAACAATTGCAAAAATTATATATTTAATTTCAAGGCACTGAAAAAATGTAGGCTTGCAAAAGAATAATTGTTTAAAGCTAGAGTATGTAAGTCTTAACTTAAACTGACTTTTATAACCTTAAACATAATGTTAATTCATTACTTCAAAAAAGACATTCAAGTAAAATTACCTTAGCACACTGGCACTAACAAGGCTATTTTTATTTTTTTTACTTGTGATTTCTACACTTTCTATACCTAAGAAGCTAAGCTAGGCCAAACACGATGATGTACAGTATGAGATACGTGAATCAGATCAGGTCAGGTCAGGTTTGATGACTCAGCAAATATGGTACATCTGATTACTTGGGAAAACATGAACAGGACGTACTGATAGCTTAATGACGGACATCCCGCCCCTCCTGGAAGTTCTGGGAGACTCATATATTGACAGCAGCTCACTGGTACCTGCAAATCACCTGTTTCTTTACAGTACAATATCCCAGAAAAATAGATTTTCGCATGTGTTCAAGAGAGAGACAGAGAGAGGGAACATCCTGAGGACATACAGTATGTGAAACATAATAGTGATACTGTGATAGTCTGGCCTGTTTTACTGCATCTAGACCAGCTGATGGAATGATGAATTGTGAATTATAGTAACATATTCTGTAGGAGAATGACAGGACGTCTGTCTGTGAACTGGACCTCAAGGGACGTTAAGTCATGAATCAAGTCAACAATGCAAAAAACAAGTCATTTCACCAAAGAATGTTAATAGAAGAATATGAATGGCCTACCTTAATCTTATAGAAATGTCGTGGAAGGACCTGTAGTGAGCAGTTCATCCCAGAGGTGAATCTGTTCCACTTCCTCCAAGCCGATGTGCAGGACAGAAAATGTCCGTGTTATTAGATCATTTTCCTTAAGAAATAAATGACTAAAGTATAATATGATTGTTTCATTTGTTAAACTTGTGTAAACATACAATGATGTTTTAGGTCACTTTTAGACACAAATATATTTAACTCTAAAAGTATTCTAAATGGTTCACAAACTTGTTCACAAACTTTCCAGCACCGTTTGTAGCTACTCTGTATTGAACCCCTACATGATGACGTCAGTCTTCCTGTATTTTTGCCTTTTTGGGTGAATTTTGATAACAGGATAATGTACAGTCATATGTCAAAGTGGCAAAAAAAAAAAAATAATAAACCCAAAAGGAAAGAAAATTCATGTGGGCAATGCTAAGTACCCACTGATTCAGCAGCTTGTAGGTTGACCTTTAGCTTTAATAACTTGAAGGGATCGCTTCCTGCATGACTTTATCAGTCTCTCTCATCGTCGTGGAGGAATTTTGGTTCAGTCTTCTTTACAACATCGATTCAGTTCATTGAGGTTTCTGGGCATTCGCTTATGCACAGCTCTCCCGGGTGCCACAGGTCCCGCCACATCATTCCAGTTGGGTTGAGTTCTGGACTGTGACTAGACCATTCCAAAACCTTGATTCTTTTATTTTGCATCATTCTGATGTATAGTTACTGCTGTGCTTTGCATCATTACCCTGTTACATGACTGAATTTAGACAAGTTTAAGCTGTCGGACAGATGGCCTCTACATTTGCCTCTGGAACACTCTGGTATGACTGCAGGGTGCCTAGGTCCTATTATATTTTTACACACACACACACACACACACACACACACAAAACAAACAAAAACATCAAATTAAAAGATTTCTCACTAACTTTTACACATGACTGTATAGCTAGCCACAATGGTTGATCGGCTAAATTTTGGTCACTGAGGGAAAAAATTACTTTGAAAAAAGCCATAACTTTAAGCTAACAGATTTAACATCTAGCTAAGGACATGCTCACTGATCACTGAATTGTGGCTTTAACTGGAACGTTCAAGTAAATTTAAATTTAAGCTCATAAAATAACAGAAAAATAACTAGCTGGGTTGATATCTAGGTAACAGTCTGATTAACAAGTAATGGTTGTCACAGTAACTTCCAAAGAATGTATTTATTTATTTATTTATCCAGAAAAGAGAATGTCATAGATGTGTTTTCGCTAATGTAATAGATGGCTAATAACCTGCTAGCTACTGTAATCATCTAACCGCAGCGGATACAAGGTTTTCTCGCTAGCAATTTCAAACAAGGAATCAGCAAGTAAGGATTGCCAGTGAAACCTTTAAACCATGTTACTGGATTCTGTGTACAGATACAGACGATGTGTTCTATTGTAATGTATTTAGTGTGACACTAATTGCCTAGCGTGTTTGCTAATCACACACGAGATGAACTAACCTCAGCTAAAGCTTGACACGGACACTAATATGGCCTCTAGGTAGATACGAGCTAACCTCATGTCATCCCAAGTGACTCACTACTCACAGACATTTCTTGGTAATAAACATTGTGTGTGTATGTGTGTGTGTGTGCGTGTGTGTGTGTGTGTGTGTGAGAGAGAGAGAGAAGGAAACATGTTTGTCAATCCTAATGGCCAAATATGGAAAGGTTGGGTATCTGTGGTGACCCAGTTGTCTTCATACTTCCTCTGTGTGTTGCTATCACTCACTCACACACACACACACACACGAGTCTTCACTCCAGTCTGTGGTTAATGATGGTGACATGTTGACAGGATTATTACAGCTCATATGTAATCTCTCTCTCTCTCTCTCTATCATTATTTGTCTGTCTGTCTCTATACATTTCTCTCTCCCTCTCTGTCTGTCTCTCCGAGCGTGTACCTGTTTGTGTCTGTATCTCTCTCTTTCTGTTCTTTTCTCCATCTCATATCTTTCTCATTACTTGTCTTTCGCTGTTTTTATTTGTTTTTATTCCGTAGCTTATTTCTCTCTCTCTCTCTCTCTGTTCTTCTTACAGTTTCCCCCTCTTTCCATCCGTATATCTGTGTGTCTCTTTGGTGTCTATTTTTTCTCTCTCTTTCCGTCTGTTCTATTCTTTGTGTCTCTGTTTGCCCCCCTTTCTTTCTTTCTTTATGAATTGTTTGCCTATCTCTCTCTTTTTCCCTTTCCCCTCCTTCTCTCTCTCTCTCTCTCTGACCACCTGCCTGTCTGTGTCTGTATCTCTCTCTCTCTCTTTCTCTCTTCTTCCTTCTATGTCTCTCTCTGGGTTTCTCTGTTTGCTTGTTTGTCTCTCTGTGTCTTGTTCGATTAGTCTTTTTTCTACCCTTCAGTCTGTCTCTCTTTCTTCTCTATTTCTTGGTTTTCCTGTCTATTCCTCTGTATCTTTTTTTCTCTTGTTTTTTTCTTTTTGTTTTTCTCTCTTTCCATCCTTTCATCTGTCTCTCTCTCTTTCTTTCTTTCCAACTCTTGCTCTGTCCAGCATTCTATCTGTGTATCTTTCTGTCTCACCCACTCTTTACTCTTTATGGCCCTATCTCTCTCTCTCTCTCTCAGTCTGTCTCTCTGTATAATTTTTCCTCTTTTTTCCATCTTTGAGTCTTTTTCTCTGATTTCTTTCTCTCTTTCTGTCATTCTATCTGTCTTGCCCTCTCTCGCTGTATTTCTTTGTCTTTTCCTCTGTCCATTCTTGTGTTTGTATTTGTGACTTTGTCTTCGGTCTCTCTCTCTCTCTCTCTCTGGTGAGTCAGCAGTTCAGCAGTCATGTTGTTTAGAGAACGGTGAGAACTGACACAGCCGCTTTTCTCTCTCTCTCTCCCTCTCTCTCTCTCTCTCTCTCTCCCTCACACACACACTTAAGTATTTCACAGGCTAGATTATTATTTATTAAATATATCCAGGTCATAACGACCAGTCGAGAAAGCCTGACGGGATCAATACACACAATCAGGGAACACACATCGCTCTGACACACCTGATCCTAAACGAGTATAAAAATAAACACTCATAACT
>JAOVVB010074938.1:0-13856 GCA_028570985.1 Heterobranchus longifilis
CCGTGCGATCTGCCACCGACGCGCTGCTGACGATCGACCAGTATGCACATAGAAGTGAATTGAATAGATCGGCCCCTTTTGTCACCGATACCAGATCCAGCTGTTTGAGTCGGTATCGGCCCGATATTCAATATCAATATCGGATCGTTGCATCCCTAGTATAAACTTGCATAAATAAAAACAATGTTAGTGCACAGGAACACCAAGCAGCATCTCTTTTTGTTTTTGGTCCTTTTGTAGATCTGCACACTGCACTTTAATCGGCAGATGCCGATTATCTCAAAATGTCATTAATCGGGTTAGAGTTAGGGTTAATCAGCTGACCGATTAATCGGTCTACTCCTATTCAACAATGTTAGTGCATATTTTCCTTGTATCGTGCAGCTCTAGTGTAGAAGATTAAACAGTTTTAAGTGGGGGAATGTTGCTGTGTTATCATTTCATGTCATATTGCATTTATTGTGAGGAATATCATTCATCCACTTTGCATTTAGCTTTTTTAAAACAAACCTTGATTTAATGATCACTTGTAGCAGCGATCTATTGAAGGTATTTTGATTCATCAGTGTTGGGTTGCAATAGTAAAGTACAGATCAGGTTTCACCTTTTAACCCCATGCTGTAATATGAGTGAGTTAGGCTTTTAGCTCCGCTGCCAAGGACACTTTCTACTGTCCACAGTGATTATAGAAAAAGAAAATATTTCTATTATTAAGAAACCAGCCCTAAACTATGCCTCCTTATGCTGAATTAATCACAGGCAAGTAATCTGTCTTTGTCAGAGTTCAACATGCTGCTTTCTATCCAGCAGCATTTATTGTACCACTTTTATCTGTTTGTGGTGCAGAGAAGCAGGTGCAACACAGAGAAACACACGAGTTGCCTTGAGTGTTTCTCAACACTTACTAGCTTGTGACCCCACTTTTAGGCCCCCAAATTCTCATGGCCCCAGCAATTAGACAGTATTTTAGTAGTCATGTGAATTTGAGCGCATACTTTTCCCTCTATTTTCCAGCCAGCTGCAAACCTATGGGAAAAAACGCCAAATAAATATAATGATATCAATCTTAAAGATTTCCTGTCACCCTGTCCGCATATCACATCACACACTGGCAGCATGTGGGTTTCTGAACCAAAGATTGCGAAACTCTTCAGTTAACTGTTTTCGGCTGTAGAGAAACGTACGTTGAAATGCACAGGGAACGCAGGAGCATGTTTGATATAAAGGCATGTCTTTCATTTAGCTAGATTGTATAGAGACACAAAGTTTGGATCAGGCAATCACTGTAATGTATTACAGGCATTGGAAATGATTTGAAGGCCAATGTATCTGTTAATGTATCTACTCATCTATTCATGTGCTAAAGTAGTACTTGAAGTTGATAGAGCTGAACTGCGGAGGTAATGTCAGTTAATGAGTTTGTATATTTGGAGCGTTTCCCAGCTGGTTCGGTTCCTTTTCATACAGAAAAATCCAAGCGGAACAAAAATGCATCACTACAAACCACGTGAGAATGTGCTCTCTGCTTATTGGTCAGATGTGTCAGGGGGGCGGGAGCAGAGAAGTAAATACAGGAAGAAGGTCCTGTGTTCTGGACTCGTGGATGTATAATAAGAACTTATGACAGCGGGCTGCCGGCTGTAAATGTGACAGAAATACTGCTGCGGTCCTTCTGCCGAGAGGACTCGCTTGTCTGTCTCTGCAGAGCTGACGTCCGGTCTCCTCACGGTGTCCGCGGCTGTAGCCGTGACATATTTCTGGTCTGAGAAACAGTAAATTCATCCCGAGCCCCCTGCTACAGGAGCCGTTTAGCTCACACTTACGGAGCACAGCTGGTAGTTGTGTCGGATCGAGGTCGGATCACGTTCCCACCACAAACAAACTGTACTGGAGAGTACTAGAGAGACCACCTCCCCAGGAGGTCTCGGTGCGGTTGTTTTGATCCGGACCCGAGTGCGATTACTGTGCTCTAGGGCTGAACGATTTTGAAAAAAAATCTAATTGCGATTATTTTGACTGATATTGCAATTGCGATATGATTCGCGATATTAGAAGGATTTTTTTTCTGTCATTATTCTCTTTTCCCCAGGCTCTTTTTTTCAGTTTTCTTTTTTTTTTTAAATCTGTGAAAACAAGTGAATTTTTCTTTTTGGGCTCTTTTCTTTTTTTTCTTTTTTTAAATTTTCATCTGTGAAAACATTTCAGTGAATTTTTTTTTCTTTTCCACAGGTGAAATTTACATTTTTATATTTCAGGTTTATTTTTTCTCCTCAGGGCTTCCGGACAGTTTCATTGAAAAACATATATCATGGTGTGATTTATTTTTTTATTTTTTTTTGTGAGGATCTGTACCAAAGAAAAATTGCAGTATGTCAAATTGCGATTTCGATAAAATGTAGATGAATTGTTCAGCCCTACTGTGCTCACACCTGCCCAAACGAACTGCACCAAGAGCACACAGCAGAGCGCAATGTCAAAAGTCTTCAGATAACATACATAAGGCAAGTCACATCTGAATTTGTCATTTAATCAGTAAAAGACAATATGTGATATCACTGTTTCTCCTGAAAGAAACAAAACATTGAACTCTTGCCCAGCCTTTACACTGCAGACACATTTCACCTCTTCCTGCTTGGCCAGAGTTAATTTTCACACCTGGTTATGAGATTATTCCTGCTACCATCGTTCTTGTTGGTCCTTGTGTGCTTCCTGTGTATGTCTGTAGACTCTGCCGCTCATCTGAAACATCTGGATGAAGTGGCCTTTGATCTGGCTTGCATTAGCCGTGTTTGTATTCCCCCGCCGCATCCGAGCTGCTGCTCAGACTTCAGAGGTGCTCAGATGATGCCCGGTAAAGCAGAGGCTGTGTGGACTAGTGTTTGTCTGTTTCTGCCTCCTTATACAGCATAATAAGAGACTTTCTAACAAAATAAGAGCGGTAGAGCAAAACTTGCTATCACAGATAACATCTGAAGGCTTTTGAGACTTTGTGTATTTGGTCTGTCTGTAATTTGACCTGCCCTCCAGCAGCGTTGGCCACCACTGATAGCCTAATCTACTTCTCTCAGCTAACTAGTAGATGGGGCAGATCTGCCTTGTACTTGACAGACAGTGGACCTTATCAGTTACTTTTCCAAATCCACACAAACCACTTTTATGTCACGTTTAAAGCTTATTTCCTGCTTCCAACAGTGGTGAAGAACACCAGAGGCAAATGCCAGGAGTTGAGTTTTCATTAAAATTAAAATTATGAGAGGTGTGCCAAATTGACCGGAGCACACAAGGCCAAATTGCCTCCTAAGTTACCATATGACCGGGTGCTGGCGAGCAATGTAGCATTTAAAAGGCTGTGTTTTAACCAAATATTCTCTGGTCTAGCTCAGCTAAAAAAAAAAAAGGCAGAATCCATCAGCACTGTAGCATGTCATTCACTATGAGCCTGAACTGGTAGACTACCAACGTTTTCACTTCACCTGTTCAGCTAACTTTATCAGTTTAGATAACAGACACTCGACTGTCCTGCTGTTATTACAGACATGTGAACTAACCACAGACACTCGGCTGCGCACCACTGCAGAATGAATATATGGGAAACATATAAACATATTTTTGGCATTAAAAGATGATTTTTTTTTGGGGGCCTGCAACACCTACAAGGCTGTAATCATTATGCGTGTAAAAGAAAGAAGTCAGTACCAGATGCTTCAACTAAGTAGAGCCTGGTTTAAAAACTACTGGCTAGCTAGCGTTAGCAACCTAGCTACATGGCAGGGACGGCCTGAATAAAGTAGAATCTGAACACTGTCCTGTCCACGACCAAAACTCTCTGGAGCTGGTTGAAAATCATCCAAGTTTCCCTTTAAGCTAACCTAGCTTTTTATTACAAACACATTTGTTTGCCTCCCGAATAACAATTAATCTCTTAATGTGTCATTCCCCGCTGCCATGCGTAATGTGCTTAATATAAGTGCATCAAAGCAGTTGCTAATAAAAGGCACAGCAGTTTTGGCTTGAAAAAAAGCCTTTGCCTAGGGATGTCAATTTTCTTTTTTTTTGTCTCTGACCGATAGCCGACCCTCATTAACCGATCATTAACCGACGAGCAGGAAAGTTACCCAGTTCACCCGCCCGGGAGGGTCAGTCATGTATGTTCAGCGTCCGCAGAGAGCTGCGGCCGTTTTGCAGATCATGCAGCCACGATGTTGCGTGCGTTGTTGTGTGGACACATGCAGTTGTTACACGCCCGCCAGAGCGCGAGCATTTTGCATGGAGTGCATAGCGGATGTTTTAAAAAGTTGGAGCGACGCCTTATCTCCCGCTCCACCCCGCTCTAATGTCGATCCAGTACCGCGCACACCGTGAGTTCAAAGCATGCCCGGCCAGACACAGGCTCATACATTCATGGAGATGAACTGCGTGCACGCCACAGTGCCCAGAGCACCGCCGGCCTCCAGTGGACTCTTGGCCGGCGGGTGAGCGAAGAGCAGCGGGCAGCTCTGTCTGCAGAGCGAATGTCCGAGCCCGTCTCCTCCACATCAAGCTGTGAGGCTGTCAGCTGTGTGTCTGTGTACTCTGCTGATTTTAACCCTCCCATCCTCATCAGTATAGCGGCGTGTGTCACGTGGATCTCCGCTGAGTGCTGTCCACCAGTCGGTTGTGAGAGCAGAAAAAAGGAGCTTAAAACACACCTTGGTAGTGCAAAGTTTGCACCAGCAAGTTATGTTTTTTTTTAAATTTTACCATGCAACAAACATGTTTTATTACCTTTTTAATGTTGAGTCTAAAAATATTGTTTTTAACTGTTTAACTGATAGTAATACTCGGTCAAAATTCAGTTAATGGTTAAACGGTTCGTCAATGACATCCCTAGCGCTGATAAATAATGTGTTGGATGGAGAGGGAAAACCCTGGTTTAGGTCAGGGTCACGGTCACACTTGTGCAAATGCAGGCGAGTGACCAGTTTGTTGTTTTGTAGTCTGTTTGAGTTGTTGTGGTTGTTGGTCGAGGCTGCAGCTTCGCTGGTCAAAGTTGAACTCTACACGATGCAAATGTTTTTTGGCACTGGAAGCAAATATTTTATTCGCCCCTTTGTTCGAATTGAATGGAAGTGAACGGGAGGCAAATAATCGCCAATGTTCATTTCGCGCGTGTGTCCGTACCCACATACAACCGCTAAATTCACTACGAGATAGCGAGAGCGAGCTCGCCACCTGGAGTCATTACATCCCACCGTTTACAGGACTCAAGATAACTGACGTATGCAGCCATCATCCACGTTAATTTTTCACTGAAAATGAACTTTTTTTTTGCACCTTGTCATAACTCAATTTTCACCTATGTAGACATTTTACACACCATGCAAAAACTAACCATCCAATTAATTGAATTAAAGCGATACATCATCCAGCACTAACGCAGTGTATTTATGAGCCTCACAGCTGACAAAAAACTGTTTATGATGAATGACACAGTAAGGGAAATGGGGAAATCCACCAAATAAACAGCAGCTGCAGATGGGAGGGATCAACCTTTTAACATCTGACCGCAGTCGTACAGACGAGCCAAACGGTAGTCATTTCAAATGAGCACTGAGGGACAGGGTTGATATTTGGGAGAAAAGAAGGCGGGGGGAAAAAATTGCTTTTTCCAGAATTGTATAGTACAAAATGAATAGCCCACGTATACATTCAAGTATATAGGTTGTGTGCCTTCACACTGAAAAGCAATCACACAAAGTCCAAATTAAAGGAAAAAGTATTTTCCTTGACATGCATCACCCATGTTAGCAGTGTTCTGGAGGAGTTTGCACCCAGGAAATGCTGCTAACTGCCACGGTGCCATCGAGATTGACACAGTTGATAATCGAAATAGAAGTGTTTGCACGGGTTGAGTTGTATTGGTGTAGTTTATTTTTTGTGCTGACCTTTTTTATTAGCATCACATGCATTGACCACATAGGTGAAACAGACTCTTGAGTCACATGAATACCATTAGAGCAGCGGTTTCTAATGGGGTGTTCAGACCAGACGCAAATAAAATAATCTACTCGCTTAATTTGAGTTTGGACGCTGAAATCTTCTGCTTTGACTCGCTTCATTCTCGCGCCGCTCGCCGCGGAAGTTCAGATATTTCTCCTCACCGTGTCATCGCGCCGCTCAATTTGCATCGCCCGACCGGAACTCGCGTCTAATCGCGTCTTTACATTGACTTTATATGTAATTCAGTCGTGCAAATTAATTTATGCGTGCCTGGTGTGTACACAACATCCGCTTTTTTCAGATGAACTTGCGTACACCTTGTCAATGTGTGTTACACGTGTGTTATTATATGAAAGTGTACATAAAAATGGTCAATATTTAGGTTGGTTTGGTCAACAATCATGTTATTACTATTTGGAGTGAAGCTGAATGTTTCAACTGTTTATCCATTACTTTTAGCTATTTATTGCTACAATTTATTCATTACTTTTAGTTGCCGGATTAAAGTTCTGCGTTGAGGTGTCATAGCTGATGCATTCTTTTAATCAAATTAGTGATAGACGACTGATTAATGGAGCCGATTAATGCCTTTTTTTTGGCTTTTTGCCTTCATTCATAGCACCGCTGAAGGTAGACAGGACAGGGGCGAGAGAGAGGGGACAACATGCAGCAAAGGGCCACGAGGACCCCAGCCTCCGCACACAGGGCACGCTCTCCATCACAGAGCCACCAGCACGTCCCGATTAATGCCATTTTGAAATAATTTGCATCGGCTGATGCCTGTGCTCACAAGGCCGTTTAACAAAAAAAAAATGTCTGCAGGCTGCCTTGTCAGTGTGGCTGATGCACAACGAAGTTAGCGCTCCGCCTTGTGTCGATGTCGCCGTTCTACTGGCAGACGTCAGCGACACGGTACCAACCAGCTAAACTACCTTACAGGGCTCGAAAAACTATTGTATGGGCATCCTCAGCCCCCACTCCTACTCCCGACAAGTAAAACATTGATCAGATCTGTCATTTGTGGTGGTTGTGGGACAGCAAGCAAGTGTAACTGTGAAGCCTTTTAGGTCCGTACACACGGGATGTTTTGTAAAGTACCATTTTTCCTTTGCGTGTTCAAAACTATGCTGCTACAACTAATCACAGACTAAAAGGAGACATTTCAGACAATTACAATGTTAAATGAATGTTGAAGTTCAGCATTTTTGTGTCAATTGTTGTATTTTATCAGATGCAAAAAACAACAACATGATATCAGCATTATATATCAGCCATCGACCACCCTGCTCTCTAAATACCTGCATCAAGAAAAACCCATATCAGTCGACCACTTAATCAAATCATGAGTTCTATTTGTTGTTTGTTTATTAGTTGAGCTGCTCCACAATCTTTCCCAGTACCCCCTGGGGTACAAGGACCCCTGCTTGGGAATCGCTGCATTACAGCACGGTGTTGCAGTCAACTCGGGCTGCAACTAAGGATTATTTTCATTATCGATTAATCTGCCGATTATTTTCTCGATTAATCTTTTGGTCTATAAAATGTCAGAAAATGTTTTCTCAGTAAAAACCCAAAGATATTCAGTTTAATATGATATAAAACCGAGAAAAGCAGGACATCTCCATATTTGAGAGGCTGAAAACAGCATGTTCTGCAATTTTTGCATGGAAAATTACTTTAATGATTAATGAATTATCAAAATAGTTGCAGATTATTTTTATGTCGATTGACTAATCGATTAGTCGACTAATTCTGCCATATCTTTGTATATGAATGCTGCCCACTAACTCTGTGCTCCAGTGTGACTTTAAGTCTGCTTTCGGGCAACAAATGGTCCGCTCTGTAACTGATCCAACTTTTACAGTATTCTCTCATTTGGCTCCGCCTCCAGTAAACGGTCCTGTGATTATTGACAAAGCAAACCACCCTCAGTCTGTGTTGGACAGCCGGCTCCATTAAATCCCAGCAAACATTTCTGTCCAGAGATTGGCAGTGGGTGTGTTTTGCATGTCTGCGTCCACGTCCAGCAGGGGGCAATGGACTCCCACACACCGACACACACCGACACACACTGAGGGGCGTGTAGGCAGCCAAGGCTTCTGAGAGCAATCAAAGCCAAGAGTATCTGCACTGGTGTGACCCAGATGACCGTGAATAACACAGCACTAAGGACAGTGGCTGTTCGCAAATGCACGTCTATTCATCACTTCTCGTGCATTGTCAGTTCTCCACCCTTTGCGCTTGTTTTATTATTTTTTGGAGGGAAAAGCTGCCAGTGATGGTACACGTTTCCCTAAACGGCTGTAGTAAAAACGATGAAAGCCCGGTGGTTTGTGTCGGTTGGTAGTTGTGTGCTACTCGAGGGGGGGGATTGATGTTTCTCTCATCATGCATGTATGAAAAAGGGGAAGTGCAGACGTGAGCAGCTGCAGTCAAACCCCCCCTTGTCCCTCCCATGCCCCCACCTGTCTTTACCCGCAGCCTTTTTCTTGCTTGTGCCCAGACAGCGGTTGATGACGCTGCAGTCGGGAGTGGGGCCTATCTTTCTCTCTCTCTCTTTCTCTCTCTCTCGCTTTCTCTCACACTCCTCTCTCTCTCTCTCTCTACAAATGAAGGCTGAGTGTATTTATAGTCCAGCGTGTCACCCGGCAGCCAGCGGACGGGGGATTACCTTGGCCACGATGAACAAGCGGGGCCTCATTCAGTAACAGGCGCTCGTTCGCTCGCTCGGTGACTCACGGCCACACAGGCAGGGTTCACCACACTATCACTGCTGAGGTATTTTGCGGCGTGTGTATGTGTGTTTTTGTTTGTCTGGCTGGCAGATTTTCTCCGCATTTGTTTATCAAATCCAAGAAAGCCTGAATCGGTAGTTGCATGCTCGTTGAGGATATTTTCTCCCAAGTTAAGTGCAAACTTAACTCAAGAATGTGAGAATGATTAGAGTTAGAGAGGAAGTGTTTGCTCGATGTTGGCTCACAGCTGCTGGTGTTCACTTGTTTCTACTGTAGACTGTTGTTGCACCGTTCACATGAGAAGGTGTTATTCAAATCACCTCATTTACATATTTGTACTCAAAGTAGTTTGACCTAACCTAACCTCTAAAATTGATGTTTAAATATGCAAATTATCTGATACTAACTTTTGGGAGCAATTTAGGAGAAATCTACAGAAGGAAATAGACAAAGTGTAGTAAAAAATAAACACCTAAATGTGTATATTGGATGTTTTCTTTCCACTAGTGGAAGCAAAACAGCCCAAAGTCTCTAAATTGACCAGAGCATGGAAAAATAGTGTTTTTGCCTGCAGTGTCTCGCCTTAAAATGACCACGTTTTTTTGTGAGGATCTGTACTAGGGTAGTACATTTCTTTGTCCACCTGCTACTGTGGCTGATGGATTCTAAAGTCTACCAGCCACTCAGTATATTACCTTTTTTTGGCTGGTGAGTGAAGCAAATCTAGCAGCCACTTGCATGTTTTACCAGCATTTGGCCGGTTGTAAAGAAATCATTTTTTTCTTTAGTCTGTAGAATACGATTTGTAGGCTGGGATATCTCTGCAGCACTGCAATCCTTCATTCAGAATGGTATTTTGACACATATTTTTCCTTTAACAAATATTGCTGTGATTTAGATATTGCACTAGTCCATATTTGGATAAAACTCAGATTAATTGTGCAGCCCTGCAGGACTCTTGATACAGTGATATAAACACAACATGGAGCAGAACCATTTAGATTTGCAGCAGATAAGAGTCTGAACAATGTGGGATTTTAGAATTGAAATGCATGACAATCTACAGTGTTTTTGTGTGATGGTGATACATTTTCTGATGTGTCACATCTCACACAGTCATGTTACTGACGAATGTCGCTCTGTGCTGTAGAGACACTCGTCATACAAAGACCTGCTTATCTCATGTTGTGCAGCGCTCATTTTTAGCCTCGCTCTCTATGCACATCATGCTTCCCTTAACACGTTCGAGCCTTTGAAAGCACCATTGGCTCGGCAGAAGTGATTGCCATGGGCTCTGTCAAGCTTGAAAACTCCCAAACTTGTAAAGCGAGGTGAAAGCTCACCGTGGAAGCTATCAAATTGCATTTCAGAATGAAACTTTTGAACTGTGTAATTTATGCTGACTGTGCAGACTAACAAAATGGATGGTCTCACCATTAAATTTCACTTTTGTGTACACTGAATTCCTAAGTAGATTCATGTTTTGCCTTGACTTAAAGGTGCATGATACGCTCTTGATTTTATTTTTTAAATACCTCCGCTTTGTGTGTAAGCGCTTGTTGCCGTGGTGCTCTGTATATATGAGAGCAGGCACACTGTATGGGAGCTACTGTGAAGTTTTTTCCCTCCAATTCTCTGTTGATGCTGTTTGGGCGTCTATAGGTGGCACTCTTTGTCTTTACAGCCACGCTGCATGCACTCATCTGTTTGTAGTTTCTCGTTTGACTGGAATCATTTAAATTCCTTCATCTGATAAGCCTGTTTGACTTAAGAAACAGTGGCCCATTGTTCCAAAAAAAAAAAAAAATCAATGTTTGCTTTTATAGACTCATAAGCAGTAAAGGAAGGATTTTTGACTTTGTCCTGGAACATTAGTCTACTCTATAAAGTCACATGAATGAACTTCCATTGTCATGTTTTATTTGCATGAGTGAGTGGGTTTTGCTGTTTCAGCAAATAGTCTCCTTGACGATATGTCAGTGGTGTAGAGTCTTTGTGATAGAACGCTCTATAGAAAATGTGATTCACGTCACCCTTTTTGAAATATCTGAAAGCTGTTTGAGTATTCTGTTTGCATCAACAACAGGTTGCAGTGTTTCCCCTGTAGTCATTCTGCAGCCGCCACATTCAGCCGTTTGTTGTTGTTGTTGTTAGGGATGCACCGATGCCACTGTACTTACATTTTGGTACTTGCCGATACGAGTACTAAGGGTTTTTCTATACCGGTGCCAAAATGATGCTTTTAAAATGGTGCCTGAAAGAATTCTTTAATAAGATTACATGGTTACATGGTATTAAGTGTGATATAGGCCTAACTGTCATGTTATCTATCATGTTCTTTACAACAACAGCTCGAGTTTGTCAGAGTTCACGAGTTTACCTGAACGCACCACAAATTAACGAGGGGCAACTGAACACACCATTATTTTCTGTCAGTGGTCAGTGCACGCACATGTTTTGTTGTTTGTTTTCATAACTCGGGAGGCAAATGTTGCCACACCGACACGGTGACTTCAGGGATGCAAGTTCTGATGTTTCTCCGTCACCTCTGACTCCAGCAGAGGCCGTCGCCTACAGCTGCTGGCTAACTGTTAGCGGACTCTAGCACGTCCCGCTATTGAAACCATTGGGAGTGTAATACAGTCACTTTAGATCATGTAGCTTTATCTGCTGCCAAGTACCCATCTGTAGTTTGCAGTCTGCTCTACTTTTGTCATCATCTTTTATCTTAAAATATCTTCACATCGCTGCTCCTCCGTATGCTTAAGTGACGAGAGGTGAACGTCACGTTGCCGTAAAGGGTATCGGTGCAGTAGTATCGGAGTAGTTTTACGAGTACATGGGCACAGTATCAGACCCATTACAGATACTGGTATCGGCGAATCCCTAGTTATTAGTTATTCCCCCTTTTGTGCCAGGGAAACAAGGACATCTTCATTATAAAAAAAAATAAGTGGGTGCACCGATTGATCGGCCGCCGGTCAAAAACGGCAGATTGCCGTGACTGGCAGATCAGCTAGCTACTGTTGTTTGAGTCTGACTGCAAATAACCAGCACAACATTTAGCCACCACAAAATTGATGTGACACAACAGATACACATCGGCCACTGGCATCGGTGAATGTCATCTTATTTGCCGATGGCAGTCAACAAGGCCAATATCGGCCGATACCGATGTTCTGCCGATGAATCAGTGCATTACCTATTACTTACTATTTAATAGGCTTGAGCGGTACCTATTTTTTCATACCTTCATACCGTCTTGCTATTTTACTGGGGTACAGTTGTTGACTTGTCGTCTTGCGGACAGATGTGACAAAGCATGAATTCATGCTTTTTACAAATCGCCATCATGCGGTAGTCATTTCGGCGTACTTTTGAGCCGTTTATTGTAATTAAAAATTATAATCTGTAGCTCAAGTAGTACTTCCTGAAGAAAGTAGTGAAATTCACCGAGCTGTGTGTTCCTCCTGGTGATGTTTTTAATCCAGACACGATGCTGTTTAGTTTTCAGATGTCTGTATTAACGGCATGGTTGATGAAAGAAACATTGTAGGTGCTTACAGTGCTGGTGGGAGTACACGATTCCCACGAATAAACACACGATACAGCATCTCCATATAAAGAGGAACGTCTGTATTTGTGACTGTATTGAAATTCATACCGTCGGGATTTCTAAATACCCTGGTATACCGTAATACCACGATACCGCCCAAGCCTACTATTTAGCAGTCCAATTAGTTTAATCTTAAATCAACATAATTAAACCTTTTGTGTCTAACTTCATATCTTATCTGTATCTTTAACATTGTAGTAAGGTTGTAATACCAAAATTTGAAACGTCAATATAATTCTAGTTTAAAAAAAACGATACCTCTTTCGATACCATGGCACAAAGGGAAAAAAAAGTCCTTGGCACACAAAATAGGATTTGTTTTTTTCTTTTCTTTCATTAGCAAAGTCACTGAACACACACCAACACACACTTCTTCCCCGTTGTTTCATCTGTGCAGCCTTGAGTTGAAAATCTGATTGCAGATCTGCTTTTTTTATAGCTTCAGTACTTTCAATACTACTGAACGCAGATTTAGTAACAAAGTATCGATACTTTTGACAACCTTATTACACTGCAACCCTCCTAGATATCTATAAGATACATTTATCAGCATTTTCTTTAGATATAACCAATCTGCAGTCCTTTTCTGTCCGTTGTGTACCTTTTCTGACATTTTTTGTTGTATGTTGTCGTGCTAAACCAGAGAAAGAGCGGAGTTTCCCTCTAATGGGGGACATTTTTTGTCCACATTCTTAGTGTTCAGTTGATAGAAGCTGTTAGCACTTAAATTTCAAAATACACTGAGACCGTCGGTGGTGTGTTAGGAGTTTGTAGTCAGTATCACAGAGAAAGAACACTACATCAACATCGAGGCTTCTGTGCTCATAGGAAAATGTGCCTGCATAATTAATAAAACAAAGTCACTCAAGTCTTGGAAAGAAAGTAAAACACACATTCACAGCAGAATTTACACCAGGCAAGTCTTGGCTCATAGTTTTTTTTTCTTCCTCCGCAGATACTTGGAGAAGTATGAGAAAGTCCACCACTTCGGCGAGGATGATGAAGAAGCGCAGCCGGGGAATCCCAAAGCCTCTCTTCCAATCGGTGCAATTCCCAGCTCTTATAACTACCAGCAACACATTGTATCAGGTAGGCAGCGACTCGCCACACTTAGTATTCAGAAGCGTTCTTATTCCTTCTGTGTTCACAAGTTCACTCTTTGTTTCTGTCTGGGTCACGTCTGTATCAGGTACATGGATTCAGTTTCTATTTGCATACTTTCTTGTTTTTCGGTCTCACTTCTTTCTGAAGCTCATCCCGTCTTCTGTGTCTTTCTCTCTGCCAACTCAAACACTGAAGGCCTTCACACACTCGGGGTGTGACGAGTAAACAACACCTAAATGCAAAATGCTCCCCCGCGATTATTTCACATCAAAACTGTTCATACCGGCAGCGATGCAAATTTGTGACCGTTGTTCAATCAAAGGTTCGCTATTGACCCAGAGCAGCGTCTGTGTCTGTGTGTGTGTGTGTGTGTGTGTGTGTGTGTGTGTGTGTGTGTGTGTGTGTGTGTGTGTGTGTGTGTG
>JAOVVB010074948.1:0-13856 GCA_028570985.1 Heterobranchus longifilis
ATACAGTTGGTTCAAAGATACTGAATGCTGAAGATCCCGTGTTTTCAAAAATTCCTATCTTCATCTTCTTCATGATTAAGAAAAAGTAATTTTTTTCTAAGCACATCCTTAAGTGTCGGATCGGTACTCGGTATTGGCCGATACCCAAAGCCCAGGGATCGGTATCGGAAATGAAAAAGTTGGATCGGTGCATCCCTAGTTTTGAATGCTACCCTAAATTGAATTACAAGAAAACACAAATATCCCAGTGCCTCAGCAGAGGAGAGGCCCTTAAAACACACACGCACGCACGCACACACGCACACACACACACGGACCTCCAGCTTTCAGAACTCTCCCTGCTTCTCCTCTGTTCTGACCCCGTGCCAGAGGCGGTGAAATGAGATTATTATGTGTGAAATGAGGAGCCCTCTCACTTCTTCTTATGATCCAGGAAGGACAAATCAGGGTTAAAGACAGACAATAGAGAGAGAGATAGCTGCAGGCTAACGCTGCACCACGGGGGGCTACAATACTAGACTAAATTCTTCCACATCATTACATATAACTTTCTTTAAATCTCATAGCCCGAGGGAGAACAGCTTATCCAGTCAGAGATAGAGATGATTGAGGCATAACCATCTCCTTCAGCTTGGGCTCCTTTCATAAATGATCCCAGGTTGAACAAACATTCATCTGGGCGTGAAGTGTGGTCCTCACCTCCTAACCTACGATTCTTCTCACTTGCAGCATTCTCCAACGTCTGTCTGACTCTGCTGCGATGGCATTCTCTACATACCTGTGCTCTCAAGTGACGGGGGCACATGCGCAGGTCATAGGGCCACAGCGGGGAGCGGATGTATGCGTATTAACTCAAATCTCCAATGACATCCCCATTTTCCCGTTATTGCGGATTAATCTTTCCCAGGCTGTGAGGGTAGAGGGAATATGGGTCAAACTGCCGAGTGAACAAAGGGTGATGGGGTGAGGCGGGGCGGGGGTGAAGGTGGGTATTTGAGCGAGAAGTTTCAACCCTGGTCGAGTGTGACCTCTGACATCCTGATGTGAACCTGAGGCGAGCTCAGTGGAGACCGACCTACTCTGATGGAGTAATTAGCGTGAACAATAACGCACAATTGGTTACAGTTGGATTAGTCTGAACTCATCTAATAAGGCATGCGATGCACCAAGTGGCTCAGTGAAGCGCTCAGGTTGGGGAATGATACACACTCTTTGATGTTTTAATGAAAGGCATCTCTTCTCAGTTCACTGGCTGTTTGATCGCCATATGCACTCGAGATGATGATAGAGGTATGAAGTTTCTGGAACAAAAGAATGGATGGCCATACTTTACATTACCCACTCCCATCTCTCGTGCAGCAAAGTCTACAAAAATTCTCCCCTGCCTTCTCTCGAGCACACATTGTGTTTAGCTTCTCCATCTGCAAGTCCTTTATTTGGCATTTCTTTGAGGTCAATCCCTCCCTTAGATGATGCACTACAATCAATGATGCCCATTGTTAGCCTTCTATGTATTTCATGTCAAGAGTCCCCAAAGGAAAACATGTAATTACCCAGATTCTCGTGGGATGAAATGTATCCAAGGGACCTCCAACTGAAAAGAGTTTTTCTCAAGTTCAATGCTTTTATCAAATGTTCCATCAGTGTAATGTGTATTGTGAATCAGATTATGCATCAGTCAATTTACTAGATCTAACCCCCAAATGGACACATTTCTATTAAAATGAGATGTTTTGTGTAGTTTAACAGCCAGAAAAGTCAGCACAATCCTCTTGCCTCTGACTTTTCAGAGTTAAATACAAGTTGAAAGTCCATAATGCAAAGTTCAGACCAAAATACTATATTAAAACTAACATTTAAAACCCAAATTCTGTTATTCCTGACATCTAAAAGCTAAATGCTATGCTGTTCCTGTGATGCTATTATAATTAATTGCAGCCAAGTGTTTTGAATTTTTCCATCTGTTTTTTGTTGACAAGTCTTTACATCCGAATGTGATAATCCGAGGTATCATCTGGTGGCCTGCACTGCCAAATGCGACGCCCCCTTCTGCTCACACAAAGTGATTGGCTGCTGTTGGATTGATTCAAAGTACCATGTGTCTGTCGAGTTGATTCTCTGCTCACTTTTTTTAAATTTTTTTTTTTTTTTTACAAATTAGCCTACATTTTAATCTTTGGGTTTAGGGAGGAGCAGGTCATTCCAGGTCAGATGACTAAAGTCCAAGTGAAGTCATGAGTCATTAGTGTTAAAGTCATATGAGATTTGCATGTCTAAAAGCATCGTATTCATGACTTGAGTCCAAGTCAGACCCGACATTCCAACTTTTAGTTTCTTCTACATTTATTCTGGTCCAAAAGTAGGTTGACCAATCCAGACTTCACCATTTATTAAGTGCACGCCTGAGACCATTGTTTGGATGTTGATATTACATTTGAGTTTGGGGTAAAAATGGTATCATGGTTAGGATCACATACTCTGCAGAGAAGCAGCGAATACGTAGGCTATCTGTTTTGTCACCTAATAGTAGAATATCAGCATTTGGGAGATGTTTTGATCAGTTTATACTTATATCTAGGCCTACTGTCTATTTCAAATGCATTTTTCCAATTTTCCTCCTCATTATTGCTAACTCCCACTGTTGGCTTGGGGAGGGTGTGTCTCGCCCAATAGACATGGTGACGCCACCCACTTATTTTCACCTGCTAGCAGGCAGCTTCAGCAGGAGGCCACTGCACGCAAGGATGTTGATGCTATCCTCCCCCAGACCCTAATCCCATCCCCACAGGCGCCCTGCTAGTGCACTAAGTTGTGTCTGATTAGACCCAAAACAAAAGCAGTACTGCCCCCAACTGAACCCGTGTCTCTGCAGTGGTGGGCAAGTGCCAGCGTCCACTAGGCGCCGCCAATATTTCTGCTATTTAACTCACTGCCCGACTGCAAGTGAATGAATATGAAACTTCCAACTTTGTCAAGAGACTGTCTCAAATCCCCACAAAGACTTCTGGATCCTCTTTTGGAAATATTTTTAAACTGTACCATATTTTATTTTGCCACTGTCATACAACGCTGTTTAGTTTACTGTTCTCTGCTGTTCACCACCGTGCCACTTCATGGCACAGTATTTTATTTCGGCGGAGACACAAATGATGAGGTGATCACGTTGACTGTACAATCACTCCCATAAGGCCTCCAGTGGCAATTTGGTCTGTTTACTGCCTGAGGTGCTGATTGATTGCAGCGCTCTCTGTGTTTACTGTTGTGGAGCTGACTCCAGCATTATTAACAGAAACCAAGTGGACGCCAGACCTCTGCAAACCAGCCTCTGGTGAGTACTCAGTTTGCTGGATGCTGGTCAGGAGCTGAAGACAGCTTAACTTCCCCTCTCTCTCTCTCTCTCTCGCTTCAGTCCGCGGGCACAGCGAATGCCTGAACGGAATGCATTTGATTCATTTCAAATGTTTTGTATTTCCATCTTTGAATCTCCAACTTTTCTCGACTGTATCATATTAACATGTGAAGAAGTTAATACTCGATGCCTCTTAATTCTACCAGATATCCTGAATAGGTTTCATCTAATCGACAATCGCAGCCAAAGAATGTTCAGCAAAGGAAATAAGACATTCAAAAGGAAAGAAAGCATCCTTGTTAAGTGTGCAGAGATTTAATCCTTTGCAGTGGGGGAATGTGAAGGGGCAAAGCATGCCAACTTGGTGCAGGCTGTTTCCTGGGGAAATGACTCTGACCAGCCTGTCTGTCTTTCCATCTGTGGGGATCAGGAGCATATCACTAGTAACACATGCTGTCCTCATTTCTTCCTCAGATTCACACTTTTCTTCCTGTAACATACAGGTCAAAAACCAAGGTTGTAAGTAACAAATTACCTTTACTCTTGTTACTGTAAGTCGGTTTTTGTGTACTTGTATTTAAAAAAAAAAAAAGGGACTTAATTTTAACTTAATCTTACTTACTTTTTAAGTACTTAAGTACTTTGTATTGCAATTGCTACATTTCAAATCACATCCCTTACAGAGTAAAAACAAAAGTCCCATGAAAAAGTCCTGATAAACTGCGTGAGAATGGAACAGAAAAAAGGAGATAAATCAGCAGCTGCTGAAGAGAAGAAGCTGCTGCTGTGTCTGCAGCCACAGGACGTCAGAGCTTCATGTCCAGATCCAATGTGTAACGTTCCTTGACAGAGCGTCAGATGGTGTGTGGGAGGGTGCGGTCACACCTGGGCCGGGGCTTGCAGTTATTGAACAGTACAAAACAATGCACAACAATTAAATGAAGTGAAGGATCACATCCATATGGGATATGGTTATCATCATTGTACCTTGGCATAGTTAAAAAAAAAAAAAAGGTTGCACCTACCTTTATTAATCACTGATTTAATGCACCACCTGGTCAGCATGCTAAGTGATCCAAAGTCAAACATATGGTCCACAGTGTTCTGGGAACAAGTGCATTCTGGGTCTCAGGCTATTTAATTTATGTGGTTTAATGATGCTTCTTGCACTAGCCATGGTGTGCATAGCTCTTTTTATTCTTTGCTGGCCATTTTTGTTTTATTGCCTGTGTTTTGTCCACATTTCTGGTTAATTCCAGAAGGTGGGAGTATTTATAATTGATCAGTTGAATGCACAGGTTGCAAAGTGCGTCTATGAAATGGAATTTATTATTGGTTTGGACATAGGGGCTCAGTGACGTGATCCACTACTGTATATGTTGTCTTTTAATGCAACGTTTTACTTTCATCTACATTTTACTCAAGTACATTTACTTTAGTAACATGCCTTTAAAATAACAGTACTTTTACTCTTTTAATCCCTAAAGTGAATGAAAGTGGGATTGGGAACCTTCATCAAAGTTATAAATTATAAAGTGAGACAGAGATCTTGCTGATATGCAGAAAGTAGCTACTTATGTTGATTACTTTTCCCTGGTGGAAAAAGCACACAATAATTTAATGTGCAATTACAGCCTGCTCTGTACAATTACAGGGTCAGGTCATGTGGTACAACGGCAAGTCAAAGTCGAGAACTCACAGCAGAATTAACCAACCAAGGATTTATAATGTAGGCTACATCGCCAGGACTATTTAATTAGAATCGGGGTGTCAGGGGAGGACTAGCCTCTATTACCTTTGATTGGTGAAGCTGAAATTATTTCCATTCCTCCATCAATTAAGTTCAGTGGTCGAGGACCCATCTGTTTGTGGTTACAGTGCCATGGCTGTGAAATATATTCTAGCCTCTGATATTCTTTCATTTTGATGCTGAATGAGCTTTGGGTTATAAAATACCATTCAGTACAGTATGTGTGTGTGTGTGTGTGTGTGTGTGTGTGTGTGTGTGTGTGTGTGTGTGGGTGTGTGCGTGTGGGGAAGTAGACTCCCATCTATTTGGCAATTTGAGGTGAAAGGTATCCAACAGCACTGCATGAGATTTCATCAGTAATTATGTTGTTTACTGTGCTTGACTTTCACACAGTGCATTCAATAGTTTGGTTCTGGTCAGAGGAATGTTCAAACTATCTTGTAAATCAAGTTAACGAAAGCAGGATTGTATTAATGAGGCCCTCCCTGGCTGTGAAGAGAGGTCATGGTTTTACTATGGGAAGAAAAGCTGCAGTATTGCTGTTTTAGTTTGAGCATGCTGGGGTGATGAAACAGACACAAATCAACTTATTCTCCTGAAATTGAACTGAAATGTGTCTAACCGTGGCCCCATTTACACATGGATAGTGCTTGACCACATGAAAGTACAGGTGTAAATGCACCCAAAACGCACTGAGGACGGATTGTGATTGAATCAGCCAAACCACCTCTGGAGGTGGTCAGGAATGCATTGTGACCAAATTGAACACAAATGTAAATACAATTGGGTTTTCTATCCACATACAACAACTACATAGGCAGAAATATGTTTTTTTTTACCGGCACAAACGAGAGCAGGATGTGGCGTTCGGTTGTTTGAGCTGGACAGAGCGGTCAGATCTCGGATTTCAATCGGCTCTTAATGTGGACACTGGAGACACAAAATAATACCAGACACAGACAAAATAATCAGGGTAAATCTAGTCTCATGTAGCCAGACCTATCTCCACAGCACGGTGTCCACACTGGGGGGTAGGTCTGGAATGAATGTCTTTCACTCTGGTTTAGTGGAAACAACTCCCTGGCCTGTTTGTATTTCTTTAAACCAATCACAATCGTCTTGGACGGCGCGACGCCATGGCTGCAGCGAAGGAAGGAAGGAGGGACTTCCTCTGGCTGGGGCAAAGATATTGGCCGGGGTCTCCTCCCGGTGGAAGTATAAAGGCTTTATGCCGATACTGCTTACGTATCCAGCCAGACTAGGGTAAATCATATCTAGATACAATCTGGATAGGAGAAGCTTTTTTAAAAGATTTTTTTTGGCCTTTTGCCTATATTGATAGTACAGCTACAGATTGACAGGAAAGGGGTGAGAGAGAGAGGGGACGACATGCAGCAAAGGGCCGTGGGTCGACGTCGACCCCGCTCCGCTGCGGCAAGGACTTTAGCCTTTATATGTGGGGTGCGCAATCTACCAGTGAGCCACCAGGGCACCCCACGAGACACATTTTAATGCCAGTTGTAAATGGGGCCACACTAATTATTGTATTCATCTAGCATTATAGAAACGGGTATGGTCTAGCTAATGACTTTCTTTCTTTAATGGGTCCATGAGGGGAATTGATTATAGCAATGGGTAGTCCTGATGACCTCAGCACTCCGTAGCCGAGTCACAGAGTAACAAAAGGAGTGCTAAAATCACAGATTTAGGTCTTAACAATGAGAAACAACAGTGGACGCCCAGCTGGTTAACTGCCTGTTAGGCTGTTGTAATTTAACTGATATAACTATTTTCAGTGCCTGCCCATCATGCAGATATTGTACCAGGTGTTGCAACTCACATTAACGATGGCTCCTTGATTCAAGTGTCCCAATAATCCATATAAGATCAATTGTAAAGTTCCTCACAGTTTGAGGAGAAAGAGGGTTGAATGAGTGCATCACGCTGGGCGCTCTGACTCACTGGATCAAACATGTTTGGAATTCTCATCTTTCATTTTTTAATGATCCCAATCACATAACTTCTTGTTATGTGTCATCAGCCTGGCCCACAGGGGCGCAGACTTCGAATTTGGGAGTGATTTGTTGTTTTCGTGATAGAGCACTCAACTGTTGAGGGAGAATTTCAACAATGCAAACTTTTATAGTCGTGTATTGTCATGGTTTGTTAATTATTTCTGTATTTACTGCAAAGGGGTAAGTAATGAAAGAGTCATTTTAAGCCCATGTGCAACACTTTACATGTGGCAGTTGGGTGCACACGCACACGCACACGCACACACACACACGCACACACACACATCTATTCAGCAGATATCACACATATAATATGTTAACAATTTGCACAAGCACACATCCCATCAGCTGTTGATTTGCGGTCCGTCCATATGGCAGTCATATTGAGTGAGAGAGCGGGATACAGTACAGAGAGTGATCATAGCGGTGCAGAGCAGTATAATGTGCTTGGCAGGTATAGTCTGTGTTAGGGGGAGTTGTGTGGTTCTTGTAGAAGTGACCAGATAGATTTTCAGTGATTTTCATTTCCAATTTAGCTTTTTCATGTGGCTCCAGAGCTTATGTAACAGCCTGGCCAGTGGCTGCTGTTACATCAGCAGCAACAGGACAACGATGTCCTTGGAGTTGCAAGCACAGCTGAAGTCACTCTGAGCAACACATGTTGGAGCATTACAGCAGCGAAATGGCGCTTGACAGTTTTCTAGAACCATTTGGACCCATCATTGATAGGTGGGATTTCTTTCAATGGGCTTCCATTGCCATCAGATAGGCCCAGAGGTTCAAAGCCCTAAAATGATGGGTTGGCTAGGATTTCAAATGGTTTATGATGAACTGGATGCAACACACTAGTGGAAAGTAAGGATTTCTGGAAATCCTTGGCATGGACCATGAGTGAGGTTAATAAATAATAGGGAACTAATACGGGAAGCCAGGATAGCATCTGGCTTTTGTTTGACCAGCAGGCAACAGAGTCAGCCTGTATCTCACACTGAGTATCTCTGTTTATCTGTTCAGTTTACCTCTCAGTTGCCCTCATAAACAGCCAGCTGTGTCAATATGTGTTCGTTTTTATGTTTGGCTATCACTGACAATTTGTCAGACTTGTGCGCCAAACTGCTTGATTTCAATGTGAGATGCACAGAGCCTAAAGTGAAACTACTCCAATGGTTTATAACAGTTGTCAGTTGATAGATTTACATTTTGGTAAAACCAGATGGATGCATGTGCTAATTCATTTCCTGATAATCTATTGGTACTTCCTGTGTACATTCTACTTTTAATGCATACCATAAGTCACCCTTTGGCATTTTAAACAGTGATTTGAGAAAGCGTTAGAGAGGGAGAAAGGGCAGGCTGTAATTTAATTAAATGTTCAAAACGAATCAGGATATAAATTCAGTATTGAGCATGGAAGTTTTGTCTGTCTTGATTTGAATACAGAAAAAGCAGTTTTTGCAAGACTCAAAAGCACACCAAAAAAATCCAGCTGGGCTACAGTTTTGGAAACAACAATCTCTGAGATCATACACAGAGCTCTTGTCTTTGTTTTCTCTTTCAAATAAGTATGGCAAAACGGTGGATTTGTTTATGCAGTTCTTCATGAAGTCCAACTGTTTTAGATCCTATCCAAGTTCAGAGTCTATCTTTGTGTAACCAGCATCTGATGTCATCCTAGACAGAGCTCCTTTGTGAAATATAGGCTGCCGGAGTAAGTTTCTCACAAGGAGTTACTCGATGTCAGCATTGCCATCACACCCTTTTAAGAACACAGGGGTCGGCCATCTCTGTCATATTAATCAATGATGAACTGGTGCTCAAGCCAAGGATAATGGCCTATCATTTGTTGCCCATATATCTGACTCCATGTCACTGTTGCCCCGAATCAGAGCATAAGAATGAAACACACCCTCACCTTGTTACAGAGGCTAACAGATGCATGTCCAGTGTTTTTCATGTAATTTTGCCAATGTGCTCTCACTCTCCTTCGTGACACAAGATTTACTGTGTGTGTGCACTCTGGTAGACCTCCGTTATGCTACTCTAGTGACTAGGACTCTGCAGCCTCTCCATCTTCTCACATGTACACATACATCCCTCTCTCTCACACACACACACACACACACACACGCACACACGCTGAAGCTGTTTCTAATCGCATTGAGATCTTGGGAATACCAGCTTGGATAATTAGGAATTCCACTTGGCGAGAGGCCATGTTTGAGGCAGGAATACTGGATCGTTATTTCATCATTTCAGTGACCCCCGCCTTGATGGATGAACTGAACTTCGGACCTCAAAAAAAGATGGCAGGGAGCTGTGCTGATGACCCAGACGGTCACTGTTACACCATAGCAACTGCAGGAGGTGTGGAGAGCACAACAGAGGAGTGGCCGTCAATAAGGTTATTACAGTAGATGGCCTCTTTAAAGACGGATGGAGAAAAGAGATTAACAGAGATGGAAAAAGGCTGAAAAATGAAGGTCGAAAGAATAAATACAAAGGGAAAACGCAACACTGAAGGTGAAGACTGATACAAAGAATAAACGATTCTTGGAGCGAGTGAGTCAGAGTGAGAAGGACATGATGCAGATGGATGCATAAACCCCAGAGAGAGAGAGAGAGAGAGAGAGAGAGCAGTAGCTAAACTAACAGTCAACAATTAGGTCAAAGGTCAAATTGGCGACAGGACCTTGGTGGTCTAAAACACAGATTGGGGGGCTCTGGTGTCTTAAGAGGTCAGCTCTGTTTGTGGGGGAAGCAAACTTGTCAATTTGCATTAGTGAGTTATTAGAAAAATTAACTTTGCACGTGTATAGTTGCATCGATGAAGACAGGAGTGTCTGGCAGGTGAAGGAAAAATAGCTGCATGGGTCACGAGTTGTTTGTGAGTCAGTGAGCTGTGTGACAGTGAGTCTAACAGCTCCTCTGCAGGACAGGTCTCCACCTGTGACTTTGATATTAGAGCAGTGCTGAGCTGGATGCTTTCAAAAAGCCTCCTCTGACCTATAAGACACAGAGGGAAGGGTAAGTAGAAAAACACTGAAGTGGAGATATTTCCTGGAAGGAAAGGCAACCAGTGTGGAATTCTGGAATTCCAGGATTCCCAGGTTTCCTACAGCGCCTCCGGAGCTGCAGGAATCAGATTGTCTCGAAATGATAGGATGGTGCAAAGTCGGCTTCCTGAGAGGATGTGCAGCTATGTAAAGGAGGGCGGAACATGACTTGTGTCTATTGAGTACAATAGCTACGCTGTTCTCCTCATATTTTGTGTTTGGAAACAAACTGCTGCTACAGATGTCTGTCTGTCTAGTAACAGCATCTATGCTTCAAGTCTCTGGTTAGGTGTTTCCATGGCACCGGTCGACTGACCAGTCACTTTCACACGGGACACGAACAGCAGCCTCCTGGGTGAAAGTCCTGTGTTTGGTTTGATCAGTCCAGACCTCCTCCCTCTGTGGACTTTGTTGCTCTTTATTCTACATCACCTGACTTCCTCCTTTGCTACTGTTGTAATCACTATAGCCACTAGAGGCCGCCTAACAACAAACGGAAATATGGGTCGTAGTCGGGGGGGGGACGGGGGGGACGACAGAAACATTTATAAAACTTCAGTTTCCTCTTTTTGTTCAGAATCAGATTTATTGCCAAGTAGTTTTCACATACAAGCAATTTGTCTTGATATAATGGTGCTTAACAAACCAGGTAAGAGAAAAGACAACACAAAAAGCTATACATACAAGTGAGAAAAAACTCCAAAAGACATGTGGTATAAATAACTCTAATATATAAATAATATTACAATAAGGAAAATGTAAACAGTATGTTCTGTGGGAGAGCTGCATAGTTTAGGAAATACGTACAAGGAATATTGACAGGAATGTGCAAATGGTCACAGTATAAACGGTATATGTAATGTACAAGAATAACAGCAAAAATTGTGTTAAAAAGTGTGCAAAATTTTACAGATGTGCAAACGTTTACAGATGTGCAAAAGTTTACAGATGTGCAATGAACATGTAGTGACATTGAGTGGAATACGGTCCATGTCAGTGGGGGTCCAGGGCCTTGTTGATGAGGCCAGCTGTGGTTAATTACAGTACACAATTCAAAAGAAACATCAAGAATATACTGATTTCTTAGCAGAAATTTATTTTATTGTCATATCAGTTCGACTTTAAGCATTTGTGTCAAAACATCCCAACAGAGTATTTGATCTCTGTCTGTTAAGTCACTAAGGCTTTCTCAGTGGCGCTGTATTGGGTGGTCTTGTTATGACACTTACACACACAAAAGCCCCCTTCAGCAGGACTATAAACATACAAAGGGCTTGCGTTGCCTCAGCTTTGTCATTGTCACCCGTGATTAATATGCACTTCTAGTGTGCTGTTTACACTCCAAAAACAATGAGTCACTGTGTTGGACAGCATCTTGCCTGAATGATTTTTGATTATTTGGAAAGCATGCTAAAACAAAAACTGCAATTTGAGGATGACATAATAAATTAATGTACTGTGACCGGGGGCGAACTAGAAAACTGGAAGATGGGTCGGAGCACAAAGCAGTCTGGGAACCACAGGGAGTAACAGAGCAACACAGGGTCACCCAAAAAGAAACAAACACAACTGTTTCCTCCTTCTTCTGGGAAAAAAAAGGTGCTGGTGTGCTCACTCACTACATGCTACTAATCAGGAAACGGCAACATTAGTAGCCATGAACAAATTGTATGTTAGAGATTTGCTATTGTAATGTTGTCATACAGTAGGCCCTGCAGTGCAAACAGCGTGTACTCTGCAGCTTGATTTTAGCCCGTGTTACTAATAGCTCAGGGCAGTTATCGAGCATATGGAAGCAGTATGTGAATAAAAGGCTTTTGGTTGGTTGGCCAGACATGAGAGAAAATACAATGGGAGGGATGAAATCCGAAACACTAATCTAGCTGTAAATTCATAGCGTGGATCGGCGGTTGTGAAAGGTCACAGAGTGGAGCTTCGACACCTTCCCCTGGAATTGCTGTGTCGTGTTTCACACATGAATCTAGTGTTGGACGAGTGAGGATTTTTACAGTTGTGATTTGTGAGAATATCACATTTCATACCAGCAAAACATGTCTATCAAATATCATGAAGCTGGGTTCAACTCTGTGTGTGTGTGTGTGTGTTGCAGGACAGGAGGGGTTGTCTGCGTACTTGAGAGTCATTGCGTTTTGCTCCATTATCCCTGGGTGGGTCCTGATTTCTGGCAGGGATGATGAATATTGTTCTCTTAAAAACACTGAAAGTCAACACCGCAATCTCTGACTGCCCACAACTCAAACCCCCTAAAGATGAGCACTGTCCATGTGAACTCCTTTTCACAGTGGGACGTGCTGGCTTGGAATTTCTTTTATGTGCCAAAGCAAAATGATATGTCCAAAAAACACTAATCAAATTATGGCCACAGTCACCATCATTTGAAATGACTTTAATGTTCATGGACGTGTCTTACCAGTGACCCCATCCACTTTGACATTTGGTGTCAGTCTGACGTCTCAGCCACTGCAGGTGCCAGGTGCCATGAGGCAGGTGTGTTTGGAGTTTCATAGCAAACCGCTGCCAGAGGGCAGAGATTTAAAAATAGTTGTCAGGTGATTTTCTGACACTTTTTTTTTTTTTTACTCATTTCACTTCCCATCTGAAAAGGCCAAGCATAAAGGGATTACAGGGTACAGGCATGTCCAAATATCCCCATCACCACCGTAGGCTCCAGGTGTCAGGCCACATTAGAATCAGCGTCCCCCCAATAAACACACCTGTCCCCGTGAATTAAGCTCCGAATCTAACCCCGGGCTTCCCGGGCCCAGGACAGGCCACACCTGGTTTAACCTGTCCACAGATGTTGACTCTGTGTGGGTGAAGGAGAAGGGGAAAGCTGCTGAAAAGTGGGATTGGACTCATTCATTGGCCGAGTCCCAATGTTTGATTCCATAATCTAGTATCCTCGAGCTACTGTCTGAAGGAATTAGGAGTCTTCAGTGGCTGCTCTTTAGACTGTAGTAAACAAATTACAACTTTCTGAAGAGCAAGCCTTAAAAAATAATCTACTAAATACCCCTGTCTGGTTAAAAACTGATCTGATGTGATTAAGAAATTCAAACTTCGTATTTGCACTGAAGAGTGAAATTAGTTTCTCTTTGTCTGTAAGTCATTTAGCCTATAGTACAGTATATCCTGCTTTTACACTAAGCCAGACACAAGTGTATTGTAGAGACAAGTGTATTGTCGGACGATTTGATCTTCGTCAAACAAGGAATTGCACTGCAGACTCATCTGTTTTCACAAGACTTCTCATCTCACAGTCAGCTTTGTCTTCTACTTTTCATAAAGCGTGGATAAAGTATTAGGGGCTTTCTCGAAATTAGTTTACATTATTGACATAGGACAGAAGAGACAAAGAGAAAATGGTACTTCATTCTAGGAAATTCAGAAAACAAGTACATTTTTTATTGAATGGGTTTAATTATACATTTGGAATTCACTAGTCTTGTATTTTTAGGGGTCCAAGCCCGACGGGGCTGGGGGCCACGCTGCCTTGCATGCGTGGCCCCCAGTACCAGCGGTGCTGGGAACCATATTGTTTTCGTTAAAATTTGTATTATTATTATTTTTCCGGAAGAAAAACTCATACTGCTGCAGCCTATACCGTAAGAGTTGTGTAAGTCAAACGTTCAGGGCTGGTACAGACCACTGCGTGTACCTCAGACACC
>JAOVVB010074977.1:0-13854 GCA_028570985.1 Heterobranchus longifilis
CTTACACCAAGTTTCATGAAAATCGGACCAGTAGTTTTTCTGTAATCCCGCTGACAAACAAACAAACAAACAAACAAACAAACAAACAAACAAACCAAAAACATAACCTCCTTGGCAGAGGTAATAAAGTAATCTATTCTTAAAGTAACTGTATTCAGAATCACATCAAAAACAAGTTGTGCTTTTGGTTGCAAACTTTGTGTTTTGAAATGAAAAAAAAAAGAAAAAAAAAAGAATACCATCAGTTGAAACTGTAGCTGCAATGAAATACAGTTACTCATATTTTATATTTTAAATACATAATCCCATTGTATTCTATTACTCCCCAACCCTGCAAATAGCATGGAAATCCATCTTATTATGATGAAAATTATGAATCTGTCTGAATGATTTTCAGTCTGTTTTTCATTCCGAAAGTCAAGGTTGACATCTGAAAACACTCGGAAGTGATGATCTGGGCAACTTTCTATCAGATACTTGCTTCTCTGTTTTGTCTCTCTTGTAGTCAGCGTGACAGCTCACGCTCAGAAATGGCACTTGATAGTTTTCACCCGCGGATTTGTAGAGCTCAGAACTTAGTCTGTATTGTTGAGCTCCAAATCTGGGCCACATATGATAACAGAATTATCCTTCTGTACAGTAAGCGTGCGGATACTCAGGCAACTGTCTGTCATCTGAGGCCTGCAAGATGCAAAATAGCCTGTGGCTGTGGGTGTCTGATAGACCTCGGCTTCTTTTATAGCGCAGCTTTAACTCTACACGGAGAGTGTGTGGGCAATGTATCACTCTGACCCAAACACACTTTTCCTGCTGACCGGCGCAGCAAAGTAGTTTGTGTACGGCAGCCTCTCACCACGAGGGCAGGTTATATTCTGGTGGACACGGTGTCATTTATATAATGCAATTTCCTCAACACTTTCCACAATCTGAAAATTAATACAGTTCGTGTAACTGTAGAGCAGTTCACCCTTTAGCTAATCCATATAGACCAGACAAGGGCGGAGGTTTGGTTTCGACATGGGGGGGGTACATATGAAACTGGGGTTTGTATGGATTGCATGCAGTTGCAGATGCATTGCATTCACAAAAGAAAAAAAAAAGAGACACCTATTCATGAGTCATAATTAGGAAATCTCATGATTACGAGATTTTTTTTCAGAATTATGAGAACTTTTCGTGTCATTACATGATAACAACACATAATTACGAGACAAGGTGTCTAATTTTTGTTTCTTTTGTGAATGCAATGGGCACATACAACATTTTGAGTGTCAAAACACTTAATTTCCTACATTATGGTGAATTTTAATCAGGGATGTGCTGATATATCGTCCGATATTCTCCTTGTTGTCTGCAGTCTGTAAATAAGATGACAGTCAGCGATGACAGTGTCCGATGTTTATCTGCTGTGTTGCATCAATTTTCCGCTGTCTAAATGTTGTTTTAAAATGTTAAAAACGCCTTTGAAGCAGTTAATTTTCCATAAAAATAATCATTTTCATGTGAAAGTTTGTTTGTATGACTGAACTTGTGCTCATTCAAAGACAGTGTGATAAAATGTTGAATGAGTGTTTTTTTTAAAATAATGGCGATTTCTTTGTTTTCCTGGCAAAAGGGGGGATAATAAATAACAACAAAAACAAAATAAACAACAACATAAAAACATCAGTCGGTCAAATTGTTATTTTAAACATCGTTATCGGCCCAGAATTTCACACTCGGTGCATCCCTAATTTTAATGCACCTTTTCTGTATCAATTTATGGTGGAAATGTCTTTAATTTCGTCAAAATAAAATTAATGTTTTTAATGCACGTTTTAAATATTGAGTGCGAGATGTCCCTGCATCCCCCCCGAAATCTACACCTATAGAGCATTTCAAGTCCAGCAACTTTTTCCACAAAATTAATAAAACTCTTATTATGGGCTGTGCAGGTTATATATATATATAAAGGAGCTTCAATGTTAGGCCATCTGGAAAATACAGATTTTAAAGAGGGTGAGTAAAACTTAAGCACTGCTGCGGGAAACAATCCGGCTAATTGTAAACAGCTGCAGGTGATATCACCCCTCAGACTGCAGACAGAGCAGGGGCAAAAAGTCCCAGTGAAGAGCTCAGGATTTAAAGGAACTCTTGAATCTAGTCTGACCTACTGAGGGAAATATAAAGTGTCTGTTTTAACAATAAATGATACCAATTTACTCTGTCCCCAAGTGACAAATGTTTTTCTTTTTGTGAACAGTCATGCATTCGCAGTGCAACGTCCTACAGGCGAAACCCCCACTGAAAAGCCCATTAGAATCAAATGAATGTCAACTTCTGCTAAGTGTTTGCACATGACAAACATCTAACATGGCTAATTGCACATAAGTGTCAGGGTGAAATGTGTTTTGAGCCTAAGATGGTGCAAAATGGCATTGTGTATTTTTGTTTTAGCACAGTAAAGATAAGGTTTCTAGTAAATGTGCAACACAAGATCTCAGAAACAGAAATGTTCGTCAGCAGTGAATCATGGCGGTCGCCAGAGTCGGTTAAGAAAGACATACATCTCTATTTCATGTATAAACAAAAAGACGCATGCTGCACAGCAACATTTTTCCTTCATACATTCAGTGTATTATGAATGTAAAACCAACGAATACCGTGTGTCACATAAGGATGTTCCTAACGACTCATTTTCTTGATGTTTATTTAAATCTAAGTTTAAACTGAGGCTTGTCGACTCGTCTAAAAGTAAGAAAACACTCAGAAAACAGTTTACAATTTAATTTTTATGGTTAAACATTGTTGAAAAAATATTGCGTTTATTATAAGAGCCATTTGAAATCATTAATCACCATTTTTCAATAACTAAATTGTATTTTAAATGCTGTATTTAAAAAAAAACAAATATGGCGGTTATATGACACTTGATATACCATATAGCCTATTTTTATAAAGAAGAATTTGAAAAAGTGAATGACAGTTATCCGAGCATAAAACCAATAATCTGTCGATCTTTACAAATCAAGACTTGATAGTCTGACACTGGCAGTGGTGGAAAAAGAAGAAATTTAAATCCAAAATCGAATCAAATCGCGACCTTAAAATCAAAAGTCAAATCATGGATTGGAGAAACGTGACCTCCCTGTTAACTTGGGAAAATAACATTTTATCTGTTACATTTATTGACAAAACTTTATTGAAAAAAGATTGATCGATTAATCAAAAGAATAATTCCGATTCAGATGACTTTTATTGTCCATTACATTTGCACAAAATGGAAATTTGATTTGGCGCTGACATATCAGACAACACACAACAGGACACAACACAAACAACAATTATGCATGTAAAAGTGACCAAGTGGCAGTAATAAAAGTGATGCATGGATTGTAGTTTGCATGCAAATCCATCAAAACATCACAACAATGCATGATGCTAAGCAGTACTTAACAACAAATAAATAAATCAGCAGATTAAAGATGAATGAAAAGACTCGTTTGCATGTGAAAAAGTCTGTTTTTGTGTCTCAGGGTGGTATTTGTACTGACTTCCCAGCGTGTTCCTGTACTTGTACTGGAGTTGCACAGCTCCCAGTGTTCCCATGTAGTGGTGTGACTGGGCACCATCTTGTGTCCTGAGCATTAGCAGCAGGCTGTTCCATGGCAGCACACCAGCTGCCTGTAGCAGAGAGGGAGAGGAGGCTGCCGGGCCGCCCTATTTCAGATTTGGGTCTGTGAGTTATTGACCCTCTTTGATAAACCCCTCTGAATGACAGCGGCATAATTCAGCCTAAAAGTTTGCACTGTCACCGGGATGAGCTAACTGTCTTCGCTGAATATATGGGTGCAATTTTCGAAATAGGTTTATAGCAATTCTTGGGAGAGGAGGGCGAGATAGTGATATTACTGACTTTATCACTGCAGCTGAGCAGCATCTAGCACCTCTCCCCTCTGTATCTCTCTATTCCTCCGCTGTAGAGCGGTGAGGGATCGCACTGCACATACATTGTAGGTATTACTAAAGAGGAAAGAGTCCGGCTCCTAATGGGGGACAGGGAAATGATATGTCATTATTACCGTAATGCTGTATTATCCACTCCTATCATACGTGTTTCTTCTTCTTCTTCCCCCTGGTTGGATTTTACATTAAGTTTACTATCTTAACTCAGTGTCTCATTGTTTGTCTTCTTGCAAAATGATCTGGATAAACATTTATGGTGTTTTTTTTTTTCATCAGATGGGTAATTTTCTCCAAATTAGTATTCAAGTGCAGTTTCTTATGTTGCTGTAAAGGCGTCTCACTTAACTGTTTTCCTTCTCAGATAATATAATCTTTGGTCTAATGTGTAATTTAAGGACATTATCAAAACTTTTTTCAGTCCGTTTGATCTGATTTCCCATGATTATCTATATTTATTCCAACAATTACTACTTGAAATGAGTGATACAGAACCACAGTGAATGTAATTTAATAGTAATGTGAGACCTGTTAAGCAATAGACAAAATAATGAGTCATCCTGTCTATAAACTGCACCTTTAATCCCGGCACATTTTTCTCAGTCAGGCTGCATTCTTAATGTATTTTCGTCAGTGTAATATGAACAGCTCATTGTTGAAATCTCACTTTTTTTTTTCTTTTTTCTTTTTCCTTTCATGTGTCGAGACTAGAGAATCTGAACCCGTAAGAATCTAATATACTGAGCCCAGTATAGTGCATCCTATAAATTGATTTTGACCCAGCCTTTGAACAAAAGGAACACTGTTGCATTGCCATCCACGGCTGATGCCACTCCCTCTTTGGCTCACGCTGAATACTCTCCTTTAATAGTGTGATGGGTGGTAGCTGGCTGACAAAAAAAAGTGGCTGATTTAGTTGGTTGGGGAGAAGGTAGGCAGAGCGAGAGGATGGGGTTTCTGTGACTGGCACCGATCAATCACCGCGAGGGGAAGCTAATGAAGCAGGCTATGGTTTATTAAAGGGTTAGCAGAGAAAAGATTACTGCGGGGCCTCCGCTTCCCAGAAGCCCAGGGAGGGAGGCTACAGTGCACCTCTAATGGTTAGGGGCTAACCATAAAACAATCAAGGTGGATACAGACACTTTTAAAATCTGTCTTTTTGCTCTGACGTGAAAATTTTTTTTTTCGATTAATTTGAATTCATGGTTTAGGACGATGTCTAAAAATGAATTTTCACTTGAACTCGGGTAATGACCGGCTCCCTGAAGCTGCGTGGTGCTTAGCGGGTCGCTAGCTTGTAATTCCGTCACGCTTTCATGCGTCACTGGTCGCAGGAAATGATCCGAACAAAGTTTGTCGCATCTGGTGACAGCAGCGTGCTGGAAGTTGTTGAATTATACTCATTTAGCAGCTGGCTAGTTAGCAGCTAAACTAGCTCATGCTTTAGCTTTGGAAAGTCACGTCGCCAGTAGTCTCACGTAGCCAGACCAATACCGTTACCACAGCAACCCATGCAGATACTTGGTGCGATGATGTTTGGAACATTCATCTTTGTTTGTTTGCTTTTGTTAATCATTTTTATTATTAAAATCAAAAACTCCTTTGTCTTTTGTAGTTTGTTTAAAATAATTTTAATTTTAATTTTAGGCGAGCTCTAAGAACCAATAATTTAATATTTAGATGTATTCCTCCTCTCTAAACTGTTACTCCATCTCAAGCACGCTCTCTCATCTCCGCTGCTGTGTCCGGAGGCCGATGTGCGTCCGGCAGCGTCACGTTAGAGTTTAACATGGAGGAGGAAGAGCTACATGTTCCACAGAATTCATACAAATCATTGACAGTTTCCTGGGACCTGTAGGTCTACACTTTGCCATTTCTCCTCTCCTCTCCCCGCTGTAACTTGTGCGCAGCGCTGACCAGACAGGCTTATGGCAAAATGACCTGGCGACGCTGATTACCATCACCATAGTAACACTGCGTGTTCACAGCGAGAGAGGAGAGGGAGATACTGTGCTGCCTTCAAATACTCTCATAACAAATTATTCAAGTAAAAGTCAAAACTACCATTTGACAGTTTTTTTCTGTAAATGGCATTTTTTCTGTAAAAGGCAGTTTCTTTCTGTAAAAGTCAGGTTTTCCTGTAAAAGGCTTTTTTTTCCTTTTTGTAAAAGGCATTTTTTTCTGTAAAATGCAGTTTTTTTTTCTTTCTGTAAAAGGCAGTTTTATTCTGTGAAAGTCATTTTTTTCTGTAAAAGGCTGTTTTATTCTGTAAAAGTAATTTTTTTCTGTAAAATACAGGTTTTTCTCGCCACTGTCGCATTGTAATGCTCTTGGGTGATGTTGGGACTTTGAAAATCATTGAGCGTGTTCTCGACCTGCTCTATAGAAAAGTGTCCTGAGAGTTTCCCATCTCACACAACACGGCGTTACACGTGATTGGTAAGTCAGCATCAGTGTAGCGCATTCATTAGCGGAGGTACTGTAGCCTATATCAGAATCTAAATATTGATTGGATATCAGTTTTTTACTGCGTCAGTCATTTGTTTGAACAGCGATTTTTACCCTCACATTTTTATAACACCTAGGTGGCTAAAAGGCTTGTAAGGACAGAGATCGCTTTGGTTTTAAAACGCTGTTTAACAGTGACTCAGTGCACACAGACATCTGTCTGTTTGGAGCAGTTTCACTAAAATGTTTATTGCACATAATGTGTAATATCTGTTTAAATTGGAAAAATTGGTATGACGCTTTAGACACGTATAGAATCAATGAATAATTATCTCTATCAGTCACGATGTGATTGGTCACAATTAATTTCAATAAGCTTGATGAACACTGATGGAACATAATTCCAATGATATTAGAGATTATTAATATTTCTGAGTGAGCAGGATCATGGTGTGTTTTTTAAACAGGCTGCACATAGTCTGAACCTGTTTTAACAACCTTTCAGAGACTGTGTTTAAATTCACTACATTTGCTGAAGTGTCTGAAATAAAGCCAAGATTCAAATAGATGTTTAAAATGTAAAATCTACTGTATTTTAACTACAGCGCCTTTTCAGGTGCAAATCACCAAACACATTATTACTGGATCAGATTGTGAGCTTTTTGTCTTTGATCGATATCATTTATATTCTTTTAATAACTATATTTTTTCATCTTCAGTTGCTGGCCCCTGTGTTTGTCCCCTCAGGTTAAATCTGAACAAATACTGTATATTTAAAATGTAATGAAGGTAATACAGTCATATTCCACCACATTATCATCCATTATAAGTCTGGTTAATGATGAATTAATGGACAACACTGAATAGCCTAAAACTTTGTTTTGTTAACTTATTGACACTTTTACCTGCTCTGAATCTGGCTTTTTTTTTTTTAAGATAAATGTGCACAGTCTGCATATACATGTATTAATATATCTGCATCAATTGGATTAAAATGGAGGCTCTGCCTTGTATTTAACTGCCATCCATCCATGTCATGGTGAGTAGTAGGAGCATGCTACACCTACTAGAAGGCTGTCATCATCGATTCAACTGTTACTGCGGCAACGGCAGGAGCCAGATGGTAACGTATATAGAGCATCCAAACACCTTAGATGTTTTTTTTCTAACCGTACCGACGTCTTTCCAGTGCTTAAACAGAAGTCACTGAAATGTAGATGTTTTTAAGTTTTGTTAAAGTGAAACCGAAACCTACTGAACTTGTTATCAGCCTGCATTGAATGGGGCTGGTATCAGCCCCATTCAATACACTGATAAGAGCCTTCTGGATCTTCTAGTAGGTGTAGCAGGCCCCTACTGACCTAGATCTATGGGACTGATAGAGAATGATAAGGCCCATTCAATCGAGTGATAACATTCAAAACAGGTGGATGTAAATTAGCTTATAGATAACTCTGGTACAGCTAAGAAGCTGTGCACTGTTCCTGTCAAATAAACAAACAAATAAATAAACAAACAATATAACACCCTCAAATCCAAGCTGAGAGTCAGCAGTTTAACTAATCATTTCATTTATGGACTGCACTATACGTGGAGAAAATAACATTTTCTTAATAGGGCTCTCTTAAAATTGATGCAACAACTAAATGTGTTACCATAATTCCTAACATCCAATAATGAGTGCAAGGCCTGTACAACGCAAGACAGCAGAATGAGTCAAAACATTCCTTTGTCCCTAAGAATGTGCTCCGTCATCAACAATGCAAAAGCTTTAATTAGGAAGAAGCTTAATGCAAACAAAATACAGAGGAGAGGCGCTTTAAGGGCACAACAACAGCACGGTGGTTTAGAGGAGGAGGAAGTTAAGCAGCCTGTGTCTTGAGGAGACAGATTTTAGCTGAAATGAAAGAAAAGTAGTGACTGTAGTCTCGACTTCAAAATGGCTCGGAGCCCGTGATCCAGATCACCTGCACTCACACAGTTCACACCACACCAGTGTGAGGTATAATAATGTGGTGGTGATGGAAATTAATTAGTGCACTCATCACATGAGTCTTTTGAAACTCAAAAGTCAATAATAATTTAACTTAACCCTTTAAACTCTGCAATAGAAATGGTCCACCAGTGCCTACATTGCTATTTTTGCTTATTGTGATGTCATTTCTTGAAGTATTGAAATTGTGTCATAAATAAAAAGAATTACAAAAATCTGACGTTTTCTCCTAAAATATTACTAAATAATCACACAAAACATTGATCCAAATTATTTCTGAATATAGAATCATTAACAAAATATTTCTTAACACTCCAGAAGTTATTCGAACTATGAACATTTGTTTTTGAGATATGCTCATTTTTTTATCATTGTTGTCCCGCACGTCAGGTTTTGTGATGACATCATCACAGTGTACAACGTGCTCTCTAAAGACAGAAGCCTTTTAGCTTTCTGCAACAAAGAGAATGAAGTTTCTACATATGATGCTTCTTATTTTAGATCGATTTGAACAGGATCAAGTAAACAACAATCTCATGCAGCCATTACGGTCCGATACACTGGCGCCAGCCCATTTTGGACCACACATAACGTATTGTGATGACGTTATTAAGAACGTACAATGTGATGACGTAAAAGACAGAAGCCTTAGCTTTCTGCAGCAAAAACAGTTAATGCTCTAAATATAATGGTTCTTATTTTAGAAACAGGATCATGTAAACCACGGGAGGTCCATTTTCAGAGGGTTAATTAATAAATCAATACTTTGATGACTGTGTAATGTGAAAGGGGTCGCTGATAGTGACATACACCAGTGCTTCTCAAAATGGGCGGTGCGACCCCTATTGGGTGGGCAATATATATTTAGCAAGACTAAATATAAATAAATGATCCATGGTTCTGTAATTCTTGCAGAGAAAATGTTCAGGTTTTTGTTTATTCTCAGGGAGTTGGTAAACTTGCCATTTTTGTACAGAGAGGCAATTTGGGGGAAATCTGTTGAAAGCAATTAATGTTGTTACACAGGAAAACATTTTGAAGATGTATGGTGCAGTGTCACTTTTAATGCTGCACTCTAAATGACTACCTTTCCTTCCGTTCCTTATTTAGGCAGAGTTTTTTTTCCACACACTTAAGTTGCAGTTCTGTAATAATTACAGACACAGTCTGCAAGCAAAGGACGTGTAAGAGTGTGTGGATTGACTAACGCATAGAGAATTATCATCAACTCTGCAGGTCCCCTCACCTCTACGAAGCCTTTTAGTGTCATTCAACTCATTGTTTTGGTTTTACATCACTTCACGCTCTTACCGACATAATTGCATGCTGTCTGCTGTGGCTTAAAACAAAGATAAATAAACCCTCAGCGTATGATACCGACGCACAAGGCACCTTTTATCGTCTGTATGAGACGAACCAGAGGCAGCAATATTAGACGCTCAGAGCAAGTGCTCCGGAAGTCAGGTGACATAGTGTTAAGTACTAGAAAGTCAGTTTATGGCAGGCGGGAGGGGGGGTGGACAGGACTTTGACACAGGGGACTGCTGTTCATGTTCCCTGTAAAACCAAAAGTCAACGTTGATGTATGTTGTACATATTATATGTTGTACGTAACATACACACGCAGCCTAAGTGAATTTACGTAGGCTATGTAAGTATATTTCCATGACAAACTTTTTTCCTAAAGTAATCTTGTTTGTATTCACAATGTTAACCACGTGTTTGTGCTTGATCACACAGGACTTTCACCCAGGAAACTGTGTGTATCACGCAACCGTCACATGTATTTAAAATGGAAGTAGGAAGTAGGGATTTTAATGCCAATCTCTGTGTTTTTTTACTAACAATACCAAGTCGTTTTTTTGCCTAACTCTAACTAAGTATATTTGTAGCCTAAACCTCCCGAATTAGTCCCGTTTCACAACGTTAATCGCAATGTTAATGACGTTTCTATCATGCGACCGGGACATGTATTTAAACCGGAAGTTGGTAGTAGAATTTCTAATGCGATTTTATGTGGGTTTTTTTTACTAACCATACCAACTCATTTTGTTGCCTACACCTAACTAAGTGTTGTTGTCTAAACCTACAAATTATTCCCATTTCACAACATTAATCACAGTGTTAATGACGTGTCTTTCATGCGACTGGCAGTTGTTGTGCAATACTTTTCGTATTTTATTATACGAACAGTTTATGAGAATGCATTGCATAGATGCACAGGGCTACCCAGTATGTTAAAAAGTCACGCCGAGGGGTCCGGACCATAAAACGCACAGAGGAACGCACTGATCAATGTGATCATGAATGAAATGGTATTCGTCTATCAAATGGTTTGCACAGTTGCTTGAGGATTGTGTTTTTGAAGCAGCACAGTTGCACGTTCTCCCTGTGCTTGTGTGGGTTTCCTCCCACAGTCCAAACACATGTAGGTTTAGGTGAACTGGAAACTCTCCTGTGTGTAGGTGTGAATGTGCTGGTCTCTTTCTGTTTCCCACTGTTTGACTGGCAGCCATTAGACACACTGGGCTCCAACCACCCACAACCAGAGCAGAAACACAGGTGTAGAAACTGGATGGATGGATGGATGGATGGATGACTAGATGGATGGAGATTCATTCTCATCAGATTTGCCTATTTCTTGTTGAGGACCCACCCTTAAGAGGATACATCCAGATGTAGCAAATAAATTGTTGGCAACTTGATATTATTACATTATTTCACAGAAGGTCACAACACAGTAAACAGACAATTCTAAAATCTAAATTGATGCATTAGTAGGCTACGTCAGTGCCATCAGTTTCCATATACATCAGTTTTTTATGCCGATGTGTGGCGATGTCAGATGTTTGTTTACACAGAACCATCTGAGAAACCGTCATTGGAAACTGTTTGGAAAAGGGCAGGCGCTTTGAAAAAATACCTGGCAGGTGATTGGACGAACCATCTGTCATCACACTCAGTGCAGAAAAGCCTTCAGTGCCATCCTTTGCTCTTCTTTCAATGAAGGAATATTTTCCAGTTCTGATTAGGGCCCGGCTGATATGGGATTTTTGAGACCGATACCAATATCGATTTTAGAAGAGAAAAATGCGCTTATTACCGTTATGGCGGCCAATATAATGAAATGATCTGGAATGAAAATAGACCTTTTCTATGTAGATTGTGCACACAAACATATTTTGCAAAGGTACTCAGAAGGCTGTTTCCAATCACAGATTGCTGGAAGCAGTATTGGCCCATGCGGATCCCGATCCCAATCACAGAATCTATGTATTTAACTATTCTTAACAGCATTGTATATTAAGCATTAAGATTAGGGGAAGTTTTCATATTGGAAAACATATACGCCGATACAGATACATCGGCTGACCGATATTGGTCTGACTCTAGTTCTGATATAACCGACGCTCTTTTTGTTTTAAACAATCACGCAGCTCACACACCTAAACCACGACCGTAGGTCCTCACAGGACGCTGATTGGTCTGAACCAGACCCAAACGCATTAACATGGAGCCTGACAAGATGGATTTGTGCGATTATGGGATCTCGCGATTCTGGCGTGATCTTGTGATATCGTGAGAATCCAGCTGCCATGCAAAGTAAAGTGGTAGGCTTTCCGGTCAATGCAATTGGCAATTAGTGCTGATGTCTGTTCATTTAAAAATAAAAACAAGTCACACTGAACACTACAGCTGTGCAGACATGTGCAATTCCTTGTAATCCAAAGAAATACTGCTGAATTCAGCTGAATGAATGGAATCTATTCACAAACATGACCTACAACAAAAAGCATACCCTGCCCCACACACACACACACACACACACACACACACACACACACACACACACACTGGACATGGTGTAACTGCAGCATTGAGACGTTTGACAGGTTGGTATTCAATGCCTGGTAGAATGGGATCTGTCAATCACCCTCCACTGTAAGAAGAAAAGTGGGAAAAAAGATTCAGTGGTGTGTGTGTGTGTGTGTGAGGCAAAAACAGGCAGAGGAAAGAAGCAGTGTGTGCACTGTCAGCATTAGGGGCCCCTTCACATCCTCTGCCTGAGGGCCCTCCATCTGTCAGAGGTGAAAGGGCCCCCTGGCAGCTCCACAGTCCCCATCACATTCTGCTTTCATCTTCAGTGGTGACATGTGGTGATAATGATGTAGCATTTCCTCTCCACTTCAAACACAAGCAACCATTCAGCATCACTTCAAACTCAACTCAACTCAAACTAATTTCAAAATAAAGCCCTGAATCCATTTGTTTTAACATCCAACAACAGTTGGATGTTAAACAGCTAGGAAGAGATGTTGCCTTATGGGTCTTTCACACTGCCACATGGTAACCGCCCTGACAACCGCCTACCTGTATGAGCATTTTCCAAAAAAGCAGAGCATTTCTAAAAGTGGCTGCTGCTGCTACAGTCCTGCCGTCAGAAGTTCAGGACAGGGAATTCTAAGGGGCAGAACAATATACCTACCCATACCACCGCGGTCCAAACCGCTTCCCCTCTGCCACCTTCTCCTTGAAATGACTGGAGGCAGCGAGTTACCGTATGACAGGATCCTACACATTTTCCAATTCAAAATTCCAGACTTTTCCAGACTCAAATTTCCAGATTTTCTCTCAAAATTCTAATTTTCTTTTGTGAAAATATTATGACTTTTTTTCTGAAAATATTTTCTGGCTTTTTCTTCAAATATTCATCTTTTTCTCTAAATATTCTATTTTTTTGTGAAAATATTCTGACTTTTTTTCTCTAAATATTAAGACTTTTGGCTCCATGAAAAACAGAACAGGGCCATAGTCTGGAAACATAAATATTTTTGCATACCCAATTTTCTTTTTTCCAAACGTATCCAGGAAATTACAAAAATCTAATTCCATACTTTTCCAGACTGCATAGGAACCCTGGTTTGAACACCACAAACTAAACTCTATTCACCTCCATAGTATTGAGATGGCTGAGATGGCAGTTTTCTATCTGTGGAGCAATGGGGGATAAAGGAAAAACAAAGGTTGTGTAATTTGGGTGACCCTTTAACTAGATATGAAATGGAGAGGAGTGTGAGGGATTCCCTCTCTGAGCACGTTTTAAGTTGCATTGATAACAGAGCTGCTTTATTTCAGACTCCAAAGTATTTGTATAAAATCAACTTCATTTGTTATGGTGCTGTTAACCTGATCAGGGGGCAGCTGTGGTTCAGGAGGATGTCCACCAACCGGAAGGTCGGTGGTCCGATCCCCGGTCCCTGCAGTCCACACATTGAAGTGGCAAGATCATAGACTAAACAAGACTAGGTTGAAACCTAGTATGTGGCTGGACAGCGACATATCAGTAAACATTAACAGATGTCCGGTTGTATAGAAGTCGATGAGAAAATGATTCTACTTCTCACTTGATTTATTACCTCAGTAAACATTTTCATACTGAGTTTATGGTCTCAATCTCTAGTTTCAAGTCT
>JAOVVB010075013.1:0-28358 GCA_028570985.1 Heterobranchus longifilis
AAATACAAACAGGCCAGGGAGTTTTTTTCACTATCCAGGAGTGAAAGCACATTCAATCCAGACTTTCCCCCAGCAGCTCTGTGGAGATAAGTCTGGCTACGCAAGACTAACACAACGTTGAAAGTCGGCCCCGCCCCCTCCTCCTGCTCAGTGAGCCAGCGAGAGAGAGTGAGGATAGAGCAAGCTAGACAGTGAGTGAAGAGAGACTGTTGGTCATGATATCAACAGATTAAAACTTAATTCCTGATTGTTTCACGGCGCTTACGTTACAAAAGCACAACATAAACTCACAAACGGTTCGCAAAACACATGGATATGTGGTTTTATATGTCTTCTTGTTCTGCCCTCGTCTCTCTCCCTCTTCACTGAGAACTGCAGCGCTGCTCTGTCTCTTTCACCGGCTCACAGCGGGGGAGCGGGGGAGCGGGGGGGAGACACTTTGTATACATCATATTCAGACGCTACAGGCTGCCTTGTATTGCTATGAAACAGTCAGTCTGCCGAGGGACCGTGAGCATGGCGAGACTGCGAGGGATGATGCACGCGCTGTTATTGTCTGGGGGCTACAAACCCCAGACCCCAGATCACAGTCTGTTTGGCCACGAACGTCCCGCACACTAGGCAAACAGAAGAAAATACAGGCAGAGGGCAGGGTCTCTGCAGATACAGACACCACCACACACTTCTAGTGACTCATAAGTGATGATTGAGAGGGATTACTTTTGTATTACTCTATACATTGTTTTTAGGATAAAGTTGCATATTATGCCTTTAATGCAAATGAAAAAAGTGAATACATACATTATACGCATATAAAATAATTCTAAAAATAAAATTCATACAAATATAAAATAACAATAAATAAATATTCCATTTCATGTCACATCCACTTCTACTCCACCACATTTTTCTGACAGCTTTAGTTACTTTACAAATTTAGATTAATTAACATGTAGCCCAGTATTTGTACGCTGTGGTATTACTACTTTTACTCATGTTACCACAATGTTATTTATTCATACAGTATATAGCCTGTATTGGATAAATACCTCTTACCAACCCCTGACCAAATGACATGACAGCTATCCTTTAAAATATCCTTAAATGGTCAATTAACTTGTCAATGTTTGTGATTGCTTTCATGCTTTTGGGTTAACAACGACATTATTGCTTTAACAGGTGCCAGTATTTGCCATGATTTGTTTAGCCTCGTCCTGTATGTTTTGTGTGTGTTGTTGTGTTTTGGTGTGTTATTTTGTGATGTTTTTTGTCCCTGTTTGTACTTGTATGGAACTCCCTGGCAGAAGAGATATTGTATCTCAGTGGGACCTTCCTGGTTAAATAAAGGATACATAAAAATAAATAAATAATTTCCCTGGGAGGAGCAGTTTATGTTTATGAATCATAACAGCATTTGAGTGATTGCATGATGGAAGAGGTTTAATGTTTCAAATGGAACCTAAGCATTTACAACTAGAATGCAGATATTAAATGCAGTAAAATATCAGATTTATCTGCCACATAGGCCTAGTGTCAATCCTTGTGCCAAGTTAATTTAGATAATACGTTAAGTTAATAAGTCAGTTAATTTGAAAATAAAGAATTTCAAAGAAAGATGAGTTATGGGCCTTTTTAATGTTTATTAATTTCATCTGATAAATTATAATTTTTGTTTATTAACTGACCCCTGGCCTCCTGTCATTTTACAAAAAGTGGCCCCTGGGAATATTAAGTTGATTATCCGTGCCCGATGGCATCTGACAACCAACTGTTGTGTCAAGACATTTCAGACTGAAGTCCTAATAAATATCCTCTAAATAACCGCAAGGTTCAGTGCCACCATGACAGTCTCTCTCTAACCAGTGTATATGATGTTTTCGTGATTTCTTTATTATTATATTGTGTAATTAACTTTGATACATACGTGACATTTGTAGCAATCTATCTGTTTCAACAGTAGTCTTATAACTGCATTTTTTTTACACTCTATTAGTGTTCATTGTCTTGGTTTTGAAATTTGCCAGAATTGAAAACTACCATTTTAATCACCACAGTAAAGTTACAGCCAGCAATGAACGGCAGGTCCATGAGTAGACAGTCTAATGATGATTGGGTTGGGTGGTTGAGGGTATTCTGATAAAGGCCCATGCTATAAGCCCGGGCGGATCACCTCCTTGGGGGGGCAGGGGGCGTAATGACTTCCCCAGCTGGCCCCCTGGGACGACTGCGCTCGTGCTCTGCACCTCTCCTGGCCGCTTTAAGCTACTACTATGTTTGTTTAGAAAAGATTAGCAACGTAAAACCCTTACAACATCCTGAACACGCAGCAAAGGGAGACGCGATGGAGAGGACAGCGGGAAAGAGGAATAGAGATTGATGGGTGGAGAAACGGTGGAGGAGAGAGTGGATGGTTTGGGCCAAGAATGAAAAATGGAAAGAGATTGAATGAAAAGTGAAGTATAATAAATGCCATTCCAAGCAATTCAAAACAAGTGGTTTCTGCTAGAATGCTTCAACAATACTATAGTGGTGTTTGATGGAGTCTTTGTTTGGACACATGCCAGTCACTGGCCAGTCCATGCGTAGCAGAAAGCATCTTGTGAAGCTATTCTTAAGGACCAAATCCCTCAGTTATTCTCATGATAGATATTTATAGACACTAAAGTGCTTGGTGAATGCACCTGTCTGGCTGAAACTGTCCTCTGGGTAGTGTAAAACTGTAAAGTGCATTTTTATCCACTAATCTGGACAGGTCTTTTGGTGCGCTGTTGTTATGGATATAAAGCAATGATGTGCATCTAGTACAATTACAAGAATATAATTGGTGCCTTGTGGGAATACATCTTCCTTAAGATATTAGTTGAACTCCCACAGGCTGGAGCCTATAACTCTAAGTGTTGTTTTCATACAGCATCCTTCCAAGTAGCCATGTTTTTCATTTTAATAGACTGAATTATTGTTACAAAGATGATGACTGAAAAGAGTTGTGATACAACTAGGCTTTCTTAGCTGTGGTGCACCAGGTGTGTCACAGGTGTGTGTGGTTAGCTGCGGCAGGAAACAGATGTGCAGTGATATCAACGGCTGCACAGGTCTGGGAGACTATCAGCATGGGCCAGCCTGCCGTCTCACTGCAGCACTCCACTTCCTGTGGGCTTAAATCATGCCAGCCCGTGATAAAAAGAGCAGAGCACTGTGTTAACAGCACTGCTCTTTTTGAGAATAATCTGTGGCTCCCTGATTATGAACCTTAGTGATTACAGATGGTGAGAGGGTGGATGATGAGGTAAATTATTGGGAGTCTTTTGGTAAATAATGGTTGGGAATTCTACGAATGACTTGAAGGAAAAATAACCAGTAAAGTTGCCCCATTAAACAGTTGAGTAGCAAATACAACCTTGACAAGTTGTGTGGCTCGTGCTCATGATAACAGACAGGAAGTTTAAGGAGTTACTGTTGTCCTCCTGCATAGGTTTAAAGCTTTGACCACTTGTAAGTTAAAAAAAAACTGTTTTTATTCTCTTTTCAGTCCCTGTCCAGAGCAAGGAATGGGTGATGAATTTAACCTCATGGATCATTCAGACCTGTATATCTTAGACTTCAGTAAGTATCCATGTCATTATCCATGTCTCTCTTGTTAGTTTAAAGTTGGGGTAGGCAGTTTATTTGTCTTTTCTTTTTTTGCGTCATTGGGCAAATTCCATAATAACCTTTCAGCATATTGTAATTCAAGTGATCTGAGGGAAGTAAGATTTCTGCACCTTTCTCTTGGCTCTGTTTTCAGGCTTTAGAAAATCTAGCCTGTGACGGGAGACTTTGGCCAATCTCAGAGCATTTCAGAGAGAGCATCATTTGGCTGTTCTACACATGCAGATGTGCGTGCACATCCCTTCAAATGGTGAATGCCTAAATCAGTGGCGTAAAATCCTGCAGAAAAAAGTTGCTATTCCAGCATTGGCAACAACTGCCTACACTGCAAAGCAACCCAAAAAAAGGAAGAACTTATCAAAAAAGAGTCAGAAAATAAAACTCAGAGATGTAGAGAAAATGTTGCTAATAGTTTAGCCTTCTGCAAACCATAGCCAAAGGCTCAGAGCTGCGGCTAATTCAAGTTCATGTTTATCTAGCTAACGAGAATCATAGTACGTAATCTCAAAGGCCTTAACAGGCCCACAAGTTTGCAAAGAAAATAGCATGGTAATTCTCATCAAATTACAATATTGGGACCACAGGATGATTGAAATGAATGTATGAAGCGCGTGCATATGCCCATGCTCTTCTAGTGTAAAGGACTGAGGACTGAGAGGGGAGAGCTGCAGGAGGAAGTCTGTATTTTCAAATTCTGGCGTTTTTTTTTTGTCTTTTCCAGAAAACTGCCAACCTCAGCTTTAAGAAAGTGTGTACTCTTCATCCTCAGATATTCAATCAGATTTATAAATGCAACCCCAGGTTGCCATTGTAAGTAAGAAAGTATTTTCAGCCACCTTAAATCAGGTTAAATAAGCTATCCGTTATACATTTTATATAACAATAATAACAATAATATTTTCCTTACACCGCTGCTTCATTTCTCACCTGGTCTACTATGCCCGGCCTTGGCCCTGCTTTGTGTCACATGGGGTACTTCCGTCTCATGCGCTACCAAATATAGCAATTTCCTGCCTGCGCTGGGGTAGCCTGTAATGCTGTCAGGTCACAGTTTGTGTAGGTGGGTTTTTACACAGAGACACGGGGGAGCGTATGGGACTGGCAGTACCCAGTGGCATCCCCTGTGGCATACGGCTCCACGTGCCAGTCGCGTGTGTCTTCACACTGTTTATCACCGAACATATGGTGGAGCAGCCATGACGGTGATAATAATTGAGAGGAAGTTTGTAATAAGATGATTTAACACTGGCATCATAATGTTCTGCATGTGCTCACGAACTGTTTTTCTGGGGTATGGTATAATCAGAACATGGTGATTTTTACACAATGGAGAGGAAATTGAACCCCTTTTATCTACAGATTCTTAGATCTGACCTGCCTGCATCTATTTTGAATTCCCACAGCTGAAATGGATGTTCTGAATATGATTAGTGTCTATGACTCATTACACTTTCTCTTCTTTCCAGGCCCTAATTTGAAGACTTTATGCAAAATAGCTGTTATTCAGTACAGTCTGGAGCAGTCAGGACTCCCACATGATATCAGGTCAGACAAGCATCCTCTTCTCAAACATTAGCGCTTTTTTGGTCATAGAATTGACATATTGTTATTCATGCTGTTTGTATTATGCTCATCATTGTTGCCACCACCCCGTCTCTCTCAATAATGAGGCTGTTTTTCAAAGAGGCAAATTATGACTCATTATCCTTCATTTAACCAGTGGTAAGTTTTACTCAGGCTTTTGTCTGACTTTAACTCTCATGTAAAATTTGTGTGTAATTAGATATCATCCTCCAACTAATAGCATGAAGGTTTGTGTACATAAAAAAGCTGACAATCTTGATGAAACTTTAAATGTTAAAGGCAAAACTTTTTGTCGAGCACAGTCCAGCAGCTCACAAAAAACAACCTAACACACACCAGCAACTTGAGAATCACAGAGTACGGTCTCACTTTGGTTCTTCATTCATTTTGTGTTATTGGGAGGAAAAAAAATAGTTCTCTCTTCACAGAATTTCAAATTCAGCATCTTTGGCCTTAACAATGCCCTGATTTTGTTTATAAAATGATTAAACAAAACCATAAAAGTTCAAAACCATCTTTCCCAGACTGTAGTACACAAAGTGAATTAATAGCTTTCCAATATTTCACGTGCCTAGATCCCAAAATCATTGTTGCTTCATAAAAAAACAATAACAAATGCTCCAAAACCAGTCGTTGAATTATCCATGAACTATGTTTTGTAGTTTAGTTAATGGCACTAATGGTTGTTTCATCACAGCCAGACAGGATGTAACAATAGTCACTGGCTCAGTAGCTTACTCTTAGAAATTGCCGGCAATTCTGCCGTCTTTTACTCAACACTTCCTCTCAGTGACTGCTTGAGCTGCTTTTTTTTTTTTTACACATAACTTACAAGAGAGACTCAGAGGTTTGAGAGCACCACTGTGATTTGTTGTGATGTTGTAATCACAGCCTAGGGAAATTGTAATAACTGTGTTAAAGCAGATTTTAAAATATGTAAATGCAGAATACAGGACATAAAAATAGTGTTTTCAGCAATTACTGTCTGCCAACCTCCTATATTTTCTCAAATAACCTTAATGAATAGACTCATTAGACAAGTGCGTCTGAAATGGAGGGGTTGCACTAATGTGATTTTTTTTTTTAAAACACATGGACCATGGAACTTGATACTAATTACTCCTCTTAGCCTCTCATTTCTCTCGCACTGTCACTGCCACCTTGCACACTCCCCACTTTGCAGTTGTGTTTCTAACCCTCTGGGGGTTTTCGGTGGGGTCACAAGACTCTGGTTAACTCCCCTTTTGCCCCTCACTGGCATCTCCAGCTCCAATGCCAATCTCCCCTCTTAAACACACACGCGCACAACAAAAAAACGAACAAAGCAATTGAGAGGGAGTGAGTGTGAAACCAGAGCCAGTGATAACAATCTGGAGCTCAACCTCTGACCTGTCATCAGGTCAGCACTAGACCCTGTTGTCAGCCCCTGCTCCTGGTTCTCGTGTTACAGCGGGGCCTTCCCTCGTCCTCGTCCACATCGTAGCCTTTCACTCGGACGAGGTGGGGGGGGGGGGGGATGTCACACCGTTGGTTGATTAACTGTCATTGTAGTAGATTTTTAACATCTTGTATATTTCAAACCATAGAAATCTATTTTGTTGTAGAAGGATTGTGCAGTTCCTTCCAAACACTATCAACATTGGCGTATATTCCAACGTTGCCATATTCAACAGCCGTCCCAATAAAATGTTATTTTGTTTGGAGTATACTGGAGCCTTTAGTTTTCCTCAACATTAAGGGTGCTTCCACATTTAACCTGGGACCTCCCGATCTGAATAAGTATAGCCTATATTTACACAAGATCATTTGGTAACCATAGTAACTATGCACTTTAGCACAAGTGCAAGAATTTTCTCTGTTGCATCAGAAAGTAAAAAGGACAGAGGTGTGATGTGTTAGTGTTTGTTTGTTGTCTCCTCCCCCGTCTATTTTAGCATTTCCCCACTAAAAAGTGAGTGAAACGTAGAAACCACACAATAACTATCCTCCCGTAATATTAAGGTAGAAAATGCCTGTTTTTTCACCCGTTTCTATTTGTTGATCACTATTTATGCAATACAAGGTCCAGTTGCGGTCCGGACTAACACACGTGAACACAAACCAGACATAATTAAAAGCAAACTTTTTGTGCGGCGTGATTACATACAAAGTTAATGCAAAGACGTGAATTTCCCAAGTTGAACATTTTCAATTCGAGCAAGAAATTTGTGACGCTGTGCTGCGAAAGCCTATCAGCGTTGAGATTCTCCTGCGTAGCGTAGCCCTGATCGATCCGAACTCCATTCAGAAAACAAGCATTTTAAAAGTTGTTTGTCTGTCGTCTTGCGGACAGACCTGGCAACAAAGCATAAATTCAGACTTTTTACAAATCAGCATCATGATGTAGCTATTTTGGTATTCCTTTGATCTGTTTATTGCAATTAAATCACAGCAAAATCTGTGATCCAGATGCAGTTCCTGGAGAAGGCAGTGAAATTCACTGAGCTGTGCGTTTCCAGATGATGTTAAGAACCCAGACACGATCTCATTTGGGCTTCTGACGTATCTGGGTCTTCCACAACAGGTACAAAGCAGCAACAGTTGTTATTTCATCGGTTGATGACAAAACGAAAGTGTGGAAAGAAATGTTGGTATCTACACTGGCGTGTCTAGTGCGCATAACTCAAACAAACACAAATCCATATGCACAAATGATCCCGCAGTCAATCTTGTGCGAGAAACGCGAGGCAAAAATTTGCTTTGCTTTTTGTGTGAACACAGCATAATATTCTTGCCTCTGATTCTTCTGTTTTTATCAAATGTTTATTATTATTTTTTAAGTACAAAATCACAAAAACATACAAAACGCAGTGTACAAAACAATATACAAAAAAAACAAAAACAAAGATGAAGAAATACATCGAAACATAAAGAACAAAACCGCAAACACCACCTGTCCGCACCCCAGGCACACCAACAACTAGGGTTAGGACAATAATCGATTCCATCGTCTATCGCGATAGTCACTCGCAACAACTTGATGGCGGTGAGCTTCCCTCATCGGGACAATCGTGAACGTCCCCACAAACCGACCACACCGTCCACCACAGCATCTCATCTGCGATGCAACGAAAATAGCAGTTTCTGATTCTTCCTGTTGTTCACTCCAGGTGGGAACTGGCAGCCATGACCACCAACAGCAACATCAGCAGGCCCATCTTCTCCTCGCACGGCTGACGCCGCTGAATGTGAAGCAGGACCGGGACTCCTCGCTCCGTTTCAGGACTCTGAGCTTTTAGATTTCTAATCAACCCAGCTCCGACGGACTGTTTCTTTTGTAAAGTTTGGATCTGTATGGGATTTATTTTCCACATTCTTCAAGTGAAAACTCATTACTGACCAAAATATCCTTGCGTACGACTTCCTTGGACACTATGATCGCTCTCATGTCTGAGGATCTTTTAACCCTTGTGACAGAAATTGTTGACACCTTTTTGTCTTCTTTCTAGCCTCTCTAGAAATCCAATCAGCCTATGATAATCATAGACTTCTAATCTTAAGCACAGGAAGAGACAAGAACTTCAGCCAAAGGTCTTGAGAGCTAACCTCTTTGTTGACGATGTCGTCCTGATGTCGCACTCAACAGATCTCCTTCTGTTCCGGATATAAAGAGACTGAGATGGTCATGAGTTTGTGTATCTTGCAGCTCTGACTTGGTCATAAAAACCACGTAAAACTACCGTGTCCATTTGCGGGAAGCGGTTATGTACACCGTACATGGAGTGGACAAGGCTAACTTATTACTTTGGTGTTAAATGCAAGGAGAGAGTATTGGGTATGTAGTGTTATGCTTGTGAAAGGTTCTGTTTGACTGACTTTCAATGCTTACCTTTTTTCCCTACTTCATCATAACTTGGCGAGCACCTTTCTGCTCTCAAGTGTCTCGAAGGTGATTTGCAGGGTGACTGAAGCCTGTCCGCCTTGTAAAATAATCAAGTCCATCTACCTCCCTCAATAGCATGCATCATTGAGTCTTTAATAAGACTTCCCATTAGACATCTACTTTAAATTAAAAAAAAAAAGCCTTTTCACAGGGAAGTTTGTATTTGTGGCCGTCTGTTGTATTCTTCCAAATGCTGCAGCGTCACTGGAAGAGTGCGACTCACCCGCCCCCCCGCCCCCCTTCCCCTGCCGTTTGTTTTTCAGTGCCAAATGTAGAAGGGAATCATGATGCAAATATATACTGTGTATGTGTGTAAGCACGTGGTCCCGTCTACACATAATCCTAGCCCACCTGCTTCAGTTCGCCTGTTGTTGTGGGGGAGATGATCACGAATATGCATAATGTAGTTGTTGCTCTTATAGACAATCCTACAGCGATCAGAGACTCTCCTCGTGACCTGCTTACTCACAGTACGGTGGAGAGAAAAAAAAAAAAACAGGAAAGTGTGTGCGCACGTGTGTTTGTGTACGAGCAAAGCTAAACCTGAGCAGATGTTATTAACGCATAAGGGCTTACACACTCAGCTGGAAAATTACTTGGAATAGCTCAAATTGGGGATGTTTGTTCAAGTTGTGTTTTTATTCTAATTACAAATTTTAGAACAAAACTTTGGAGAAAAAAAAAAAAGGTGTGGTGGCGGTGGTCTTTTTTTAAAGCTTTTATCTCCATCCACTTTAGTTAATGGATGAGGCTGAGGATGTTCTGTATTTTTAATGTAGTCAACAAATCCCATAAAAAGACCAAAACCTTCATTGTGTTAATCCGTCTCTCAACTAAGGTTGCAATGAGATTTTCACAGTACGATAACTATCAGAAAATGTCCTGGTATAAGGTATTACACAATCATTGTTATAATGATCAGTTACAATGACCCTTAAAGGTTGTTTTTTTAAATGGACTCATGCATAAAAATAAATACCTAGATGAGCAAATGTACATGTATGATAACCATCAATTTTCATACCACAGTATACTGTGAAACCAGTGTACCACTGCAAATACTCTCAACACTTTCCTGCCCTTTCTGTCTCATTTGTTCCTGAACTGAGGTTAATTTCCTAAAACAACTGTTACTCAAAAAGAAGTAAATCAACATTTTTGGAGGACTTGTTAGCAGAATGTTGTATTTAGGATCGACTCAAAGTAAAGTGGCCATGGTCATTGTTATGAAGAAACATGTCTCCCAGTACAACGCTGTGGCTCATTTGTGTTTTTAATAGTTTTTGGATGAGAATGAAAGTCTGTGGAATAAGATATACCAGGCTTTAGATACACAGCCAATACTTGTTAGATCAATCAATTGTTGGTTTGGGTCTTTTTATGGGATTTTTTTGACAAAAAGAAAAATACAGAATATCATGAGACTTATCCTTTGAATCTTATAAATAAGAATAATAAGTAATATGGTGCAACATTGAAATGAATGACTTGGCGAGGATGAATATACAGGCAAAAGATTTTTATTTATACTGCCTATTTATTTTGATGTGAATAGGAACTGTGTTACCACACACTTGTGAGCTGCATCAATGCTTTTCAGTCCTGCTCTTTGGGACCGTGTGTGCTGCTGTTTTCTGTCCGGACAGATGGTTACATTGAGTCTGTCGGTCTCTGATTAGCTGGTTAGCATTAAACCCTGCAGGGCTCCGAGTCCCAGACATCAAGATTGGATAACACTGACCTACATGGTAAATGTTTACAAAATCTGTGTATTTCATGTAAAGCAGTGTAAACAATCTTTAAACGCAGGTTGAAGTCACCAGATAAACTGCACTAAAGCCAACCGTGGCATGTCAGGCCTTACAGAGAGGAGACATGTTGATGCTGCTTTTTGCCTCCGTAGAGTTCCAGAGTTTGAGACGATTGCCTGCCCAAACCAAGTCTGAATTTTATTTATAGACCGGTGGTGCCAATGTGACTCAGTCTTATGCCCTGTACACTGCACATGGACATATCACGCATGATATTCCTCTGTACCCCAGTTACGTGGACTAGACAACAGCTAATGCAGTGAAACCACAGGGAAGCTAACTGTGTGTTCACACACACACACAAAAAAAAAGACTACTGGTGAACAAATCAAACTTGTTTATGTGACACCAAATGGCCGTCGGCAAAACTGATGTTTTTTTGTTTTTTTTTCTAATGTGTGGTGTGGAAGTAATTTTTATTTCAGGATTTTGGTCCTTGTTGCGTGTGAAGATTATGGGTGATGGTACTTTCAGTCAAGAACTTTTCAGGAATATGACATGAAGTAAGCATTAAGTAAATGACAATGTAGACACTATGGTCAAAAAATAAAATACCTGCACAACAAGTTTCCTCAGTGATGGTCACTCACTTACCTCCAGTAAGGCAATGCTAATGGCAAGTGTTAGTGATTATTGCCTAAATATATTGGCGTTACGTTTTTAATGGCAGTGATGTAAAACAGATGCTCCCCTGGTATTTCTAATTTAACTTTGCGAGTCGGCTTTAGCAAATAGTTGATCAAACTTGGCAGGGTGACTCGTCAGAGCATCATTAAATTATAGCGTACGCTCATTATAAAGTTATTCAGTGTGAGCAGTGATTATTTGCCAAGCAGAAGTACGTGACCGAACTGATTTCATGCCAAGAAGTGTATTCTATCTTTAGGGCTTACAGTATATGGTTGAATAATTCATAAACGGTAAAGAATGCTTGAGGGGAAAAAAAAAAACAGAACAAAGTATGGAGTGTATTTGGTTTCATTTTACAACTGTGCAGGCTCCCTATGCTTATTGTTTTTATTTTATATTTGCCACGTTTTTCAGAGGATACTGTCATGGTTGGTCAGGACTTCCTGTGCAATATACTTTATTACTGTATCAATAATAAATCTGAGACAATTTGAGTTGTTAACATTTGTATCCAAATGTGTTACACATTCAGTTTCTTCATGTATTCCATTATCAGCTTTGTGATGATTTCTAAAGCTGTGTGGATTTGGTCAAGATGTCATTTGCACTCTGAGTCAAGGTCAAAGTTGGAAAGCCAGAAATATGACATATATTATTATATATAAATATCATATTTTTCCAGTGCAAATAGACTCTACACCATGGGGTGTCAAACTGCCGGCCCGGGGGCCAGATTTGGTTCATTAAATATGGTCCCCTACATGGTTAGAATGTATTAAAGGCCTTTTGATTTAAGATCATTTTGAAAGTCAAGAAAGTCGCAGTTTGTTGCAGGTTTGTCAAAGTACCATTTAGTTTTGTGTGAAACCGCTCAGTGAACGACATCTCTCGTCTCGTGCAATATACGTCACCTTGCTCGCTAACTAGCTAGTTAACTTAGCTAAGTTCCGTGCACACGTTACGTTACCTGATATGTTTTGTCCAGCTGCTCCCGCTCTTTTTTTATCAGCCGGGAAGAGTTACATGTTACATCCCGGTACAAAACACACAGGCGTCATTCAGTGAGAGGGAAAGTTATAATTGTCTCGCAACTTTTGGGTGTGTAGTCTTGTTAATTTCAGATTTTACACAGTCTTATACTTCAACAGACAAACTGCGACTTTGTTGACTTTTAAATTATCTTTTAAACTGACAAACATCATATCTGTAATTCATCTGCAATTAAAACGTGTATTTGTGGCGCTCTGGTAGCTCACCAGGTAGAGCGCGTGCCATTAAGGCTGAATCCCTACAGCAGCGGCCTGGGTTCTAGTTTGCCTCAGGTGTCTTTGCTGCAGGTCTTCCTCTCTCTCTCCTCTCTGTCACTCTGACTAAAGCATTACAATCTTTTAAATATATATATATAATATAGATATGGCTCTCGCTGTCAATATTTTTTCTAAAATAAGGTCTCATGTTGGTGCACTGGCACATGGCACACTAAAATCATAACAATCACGACAAACTACATGTTTCCACTCAGTTTAAGACTTGAGTGAATTTGATTGTTTAAAAAACAAGCCGGATGCATTCTGATTTCCACCTCTTTATCTATAGATTCCTGGCTCTGGATGTACTGTATGTGGCACTTAATAGTCACCAGGTCTTTGAGCCCTGCAGTTTCTGCTTCCTGCTGAACTCCAGAGAGCTGAATCTGCCCCAGCCGGCCTGTCTGATAGCCCTCATCGTCTACTTTAGTGGGTACTCTGAAGCCATGGTGCCACCCAACCCCCTCCCTCCCCCTGCGCTGGCTGTCAGCCTACCTAATGGGACGCGTGCGGCTGTTTTGGGGGGTCCCATCATTAGAAAGTGTCTCACCCTGAACCCCATCTCCAATCTTCACCTCTGCTACCAGTGGCGGCCTGGCAGTTTGTTCCTGTCTGTCACCAGCCCCGTGCTATAAAGCCCGTGTTATCTGCCGCGTTAAGTGCAGGCCACAGACGGAGGGTCAGCTTAAAGTGAGGCAGCAGAGACACCCTGTCCCGCCTGGCCCCGCCGCACACAGGAAGTCCCTCTGTCTGGCTCCGGAGCCTTACCACGGACAGCAACGCAGGCGCTAATGCAAGGAGACACTCGGCTAAATTACTCTCTAATTTCCCCTCAGGACTCAGACGATCCCACCGGCCCTTGAGAATCAGACTGAGGATTTGTTCAGAGTGATTTGTTTTGTCTTGTCCCCCCCCATCCCTGTGCGATTCCCTCACTCAAGTTCTAGTTCTCTGCTGCCAGTGTTGTTGAGGACACCAAATTGGGGATTTGAGAAAAGAGGCATTAAATGAGCCCGAGCCCTTAGAGGATAGAAGATGTGGCTGCACAACTTGATCTCGTGCAAAAATGATGGAAAACAAAGCAACAAGTCGCCATTTCTCAACACTTTAATCTGTAGTTTTCCCAACAAGTCCTCCAAACGATACGACCACATAGGTCGTTTGTTCCTACCCTCTAAAACGACCCACAGGAGCGTTTAATAAATTAGCGCCCCTAGTGGTGGCAGGAAACCCACATAGGGTCGTATTTAAATGTAACAGTGTCACAGTGTCAATGTCACAGTTTTAACATGTCGTTACCATTGTGAAACTGTCACAGTTTGGTTTGGTTACGGCAACAAAACTACTTGGTTAGAAAAAGATTGTGTTTTGGGTTAAAATCAGTATATTTGTTACACTACATCACTTCTGTGTATAAGTACATAAAGGTGACATAGTTCCGTTTGTTACCTAAAGTTAAAATAACTTTTAGTTTCAAACAGGACAGAAACTCCAGTCTCCTGGGTCAAACCCCTGTGTTTGTTTGACCCATCCAACCTTACTGGACTTTCTCAGTCTCATTATTATTACTTATTACTACGTAACGCATTCTCATGAACAGATTCGTATGACAATTTACGAAAATGTATGCGCAACAGTTTGTATGATATCATATGCAATATGATTGCTGTTGTATTGTGAGACACATGACGGCCGTTGTTTTAAACACGTGATTAACGTTGTGAAACTGGACTACTTTGTTAGGTTTAGGCAAGAAAAACTACTTTGGAAAGTTTAGGCAACAAAACTTGGTACGGTTAGGAAAAAACAACAGGGTTTGGGTTAAAATCCCTACTTCAGTGTGATAATTAAAGATGTTACCACAACAAATGCTAGAGGCAGTTAGGTCATGACGTAAAATGTGACGTAGGACGTCACACATCTACAAAGTTACTGGTTAACTTAAAATAACAACATTGACTTTTAGTTTAAGTGGGACACAAACACCTCCTGGTGAAAGTTGTTTGTTGGAACCATCCACCACTGATTCCACTGTAAACGGGCTTCTTGGTCTTTTATATAACTTCCTCCTGTCATAATTACTACGACCACTAGAGGTCACCATCTAACAATAAAACATCAATATGGCACGTAATAAGCTGGGCCTCCTGGCTCACAATTACATGAGTTATGTACGAATTACAGAGCATTACTTTTCATAGGAATTAATTGCTTGTACAAACAACCTATGTTGTTGTTTTATCAGGGGAGGACAGTCTCCTTTTATCTGTATTAATTTATTTCTGTCGGATGAGTTGCAGCCTTTTGTAAAACACAAGGTTTCTATGCCTTGGTCATGATTTTCTGTGACACCCATAATCTATTCATCTGCTAAAGGAACTAATTTTGTGTGAGTGATGGAGCCTCTCAGCCTCTTAGTGCGTCATGTTTGCAGACCTGTAGCTTAATTCCCTTCCAACAGGGGTTTAACTGAGTGACTAACACACACTCTGCATACAAACTGCCGCAGCTGACTGCCTCGGAAATCTGTTGAGAAATTAAACAATGCTGCATCAAGCTGCTTTTCTGCTGAGATATGAATGATAATGACATCGCAGTTTAAAGACTGACGCTGTGCTCTGGCTGCTGTGTTTAACTTGGAAGTGCCTCGTGGATAATAGCTCTGCTGTTATACTCTAAATAATAATAATATGCCTCTACACGTACAATGATTGTGTCGTATCATTTATAACTGATGTATTATGTGGAGGGGACAGGGCAGCCCCTGTTGTCTTTTTACAGCCATATGACATCATTTTATTTAATGTGTGAAAACCAGAGAGGCTATATTTTGTGTTTATTGTTGTTGCTATTATTATTATTTAATATGTGCATATATAAACTCTGGTAGAGGAGAGTGCACACTTCACTTTTTCTATCTGTATAAATATGTAAACTATCAAACTGATAATGAACAGTAACATTTAGCATATGATTAGATGACTTTCATACAGATAGTTGTGTCAAATATTTTAAACCAAATGTTCTGTTCTGTTTGGGGTCCTGAAGACCCTGTGCCCTGCACAACAACAACAACAACAACAACAACAACAACAACAACAAACAACAACATACTTTGTTTGACATTGTTTTATCACCTTGATATTTCATGACTTTTCCTAATTTTAGGAGAATTGCTTATAAACAGTCGAAAATGCCACATTACTTCTGTTTGGGGTCTCAGAGACTCCAGCTGTAAAACATGGTTACATACATCATTACGTATTACATATTATACTTCAGTACAATTTTGAGGAACCGGCACTTTACTTGAGTATTTATTTTATATGCTACCTGATACTTTACTTTCTGCTCCATTACATTTACTTGTAGTTTTAGTTACAAGTTACTTTCATCATTAATATTTTACATTAAAAGTGAGTTTATAAAATGCAACACATTGTTAAAGATAACTAACATGGTTTGTATGGCCTTGTAATCCAAAGACAGAATTCTAAACTTATCAAAAGGTTTCATTCAAATAACAGTTCAAAATATTTCACAAAAACAAAAGATTACAGAAAAGGCCAATAAATGAAAACTGATTAGTGTATCAGAACTTAGTTTTTTTCTTCCTCCTCTCCCATTAATCATGTCATGACCCCTCAGATAGATCTGGTGACCCTTTGGAGGGGCCCGGCCCTTAGTTTGGCAACCAGTGAAGTAAACTACCTAATTGTATATAAAGTCCTAAAACTGCACACATGCATCAGTGTCACAGGGGCATTGTATGCAAAAGTACTTTTGCTTTTTATGCCAGTATATTTAGCTATTAATACTTTTACTGTAGCCTAGACTTTTACATTCTGAACTTTTGCTTGTTTTTACAATGGGTCACAAGGGTTTTTTATTAATTTTTTTAAAGAGGAAATAGTCCCTCTGTGTCAGGGTGTGAGAATTAATTAATTAATTAATTAATTAATAGGGACAAGAGTTGATATTTAGCAATAGCTACACACTCTATGCAGCACATCAGTTTTATACTCTGCATTGGAACTATGTTTAATTGCATTGTCCCTATCAAATAAAATAAATTCAAATAATTAATAATCACACGAGACTTTAAGCTTTGTATGTATCTTTATCTATCTTTATATGTATCTAAGTGTTTATCTGGAGAACTTCATCAGTGCCAGCTGGGCTACACTTGATTGGCCACTAAATCATTATTTCTTGTTATTTAATTAATTAACACAATATTCGCACACATTACGCACGAACACCTGCAGGCGGTTCAAATGATTCGCCATTTACGCACGTGAAACATCACACATTTAACACACGCGCGCGCGCGCACACACATTTAATGACATCTCACATCTCCCACATCATTCCTGCGTCCGGGTTATTTTTAGGACTCACTCCACTAAATATAACCCGCCTCGATCATTTGTCGTCGCGTCACATCAAGTAACATTATCTCATTTTGTTTGTTTTGTTTTTTTTCCTTTCCCACCGGCTGAGTTGGATGAGAGGTGTCGGGTGTTTTGGGGCTATAAAAGGAGGAACACGCGCGCAAAGGCTCTACACTCATCATCCAGAGCGGAGAGCCTGCAGAGGTAGGACTTCTTCTCCTCACAGGGGAATTACTGTCAGTATTCTGGGTCAAAATTACATAATCAGTTTTTAATCAAAGTGTGTGTTTTTAAAAAAGTAAAAAAACATCTGATTGCTTTACATCTTTTCTCAGTAAATCCCTGTGTTTTCCCTCAGGTGGCTACATCAGCGTCAAAATGACTATTTGGTGCAACTCGTGCAAATGTCATGTTCGTGCTCCGTGCACCTCTCATCCTCTGGCCGAGGATCACCGCAGCTCCTTCTGCAGGAGGTTCAGGTCAGTGACTCCTCTAACTCCGCGGCCTCTAGTGGCTGAATGAATCAACACATGGCTGTTTAGAAATCTGTAAGACCCCAACTCTGCTGCTGCCTGCAGCGCATGCACCACAGGGAGCACTTAATCCAGTTTTCTCCCGTCTGCAGACGGGTACTGTAGCCTCTGTGATACATAACTAATCCAGCAACAATGATGCTGTTACTGCATTTTTTTTAAATGCCCCTGAGACTGGTACTTATGAGATGACTGAATGCATCTTGTTTGGAGCACTGAGTATGTGACATAAAGCTCTCCAACCTATTTTATATTTAGTATTTATAATCATTTTGTATCAGCCCAGTCGTGACTCGCCAGAATAAAATGCTGACGTACGTTTCTGCAAACCACGGATGTGTTACATTTGTACGTTTCATACGTATCATACGTTTGTAAATGAGGAGGGGTGGTGGATGGTGTGAAACTTAAGCAGAGCACCAGACTACTGTTTGAGACCAACAAAAGTGGGTATTTTTTAACGAGAGATTGGGACATTTCTAGCTGTTTGTGGCGACAAAATTGGGTAATTTAAGTCAAAACGTCATCTAAGTGGTATTTGTGCTTAAACCTAACCACATTAACCACAGCCTTGTCACAACATGAAATTAATTGAAACATAAATAAACATAAAGTTTCTATTCTAAGTATCTGCTATATGTAACATACAAATGTAACATATCCGTGGTTTGTAGAAACATACAATGGCAACATTTATTCTGGTGACTGGGTTGTTTATATTTTTGTATTTATCTTATAATGGTTATTACTGCCGTTAATGTATTTTTATTTATGTTTTTGTCTTTTTTTCATCTGCAATCATTTACATTTGCATAGTATTTGTATGTTTCTGTACCCCTAATGTTCCTTCTGATAAAATATTATTGAGGAAAAAAAAATCTGGCTGGTTCAGATTAACCTCTGATCAGGATGCTTTGGTGCAGAATCACTTTGGAAGAACATCACCAGTCTTATTAAATTACTTTGAAATAATACTATTGTGAATTTATAATATGCCTGTGGATTTAATTGTGGTATTGACAGGCTTAAAATATTGACCTAGTAGTCAGTATCCCTCAAAATAAATCCCAAACATAGGCAATCAATGACATAATTCTAATGGATCCTTCTGGGATACAAACTGATTGAATTCTCCTTTTGTGGCACTTTGTGTGTCCTTGTGACGTGGGTGCCCCGCTCCGAGGACACCCACTTTATAAGGCAATGGAGGGAGCAGCAGAAGCCCAGCCTCCTCTTTGTGTGTGACGCCCACGCTGAAGCCCTGGCAGCTATAAAAACCCAGGCTCTCTGTGGATGGGCCCAGTCAGATACTGATCACACAGACTGAAGTCTATTGAGAGCCCTCGTGTCTGCCGCAGACACGACAGCCTCTCATATCAGCAGTTTCCATAGGAACCCTTGAGGAAAGACACACCAGGCTGAGTTGTGAAAAAGAGACTAGATCAGTTCGGGCCAATTACTCCTTTTGTCTTCATTTGATTTCTTTTTTCTCACACTTGGAAGAGGATTACCTCTGACAGACTTTTTTTTTTAAATGTGGCAGTAGAAAAAGCTTTAGTTCCCCTCAGTTTTCTTCCAACTTTTGACCTCCGTGACCATGGTCTCTCACAGATCCACCAAAGGAGCGTCCAAAGCCCGACGGGACCACATCAACCATGAGATCAGGAATATGCGCGCTCTGTTGCCCATCACCCACGAGGACCAGGAGCGTCTCTCCTACCTGCACTCCATGGCCGCCATCTGCGCCTACATCAGGAAGTCTGTTCTCTTCCAGGGTAAGTCTTCATTTTATCATTCTTTAATATCTCTGAGCTACTAATCTGCATTCAGCACGCGTCCTTGTCAAACAAAATGGGACAAAGTTTGCAGTTCCGCAGGGACTGTATCAAAGATAAAAAGCTGTGACAACCTGTAGAGATGCACGGAGGGTAACCAAGGCTGAACTCACTTTTTTCCTCCCTAAGGACTCCCTGCCGGGGCGAGATCACTCTGCTCTCTGCCGTACGAGGCCTTTCTTCAAGCCCTGCACGGCTTCATCCTGGTCACCACCGCCCAGGGGAGGCTGCTCTACGTGTCCGAAAATGTAGAAGAATATCTCGGTCTTTCCATGGTGAGTCAGTTTGAATATCTTTTGGTGCTTTTAGTTTACACATTGGGCTTTAATGTGTTCTATCTAACGGTACAAATGTATTTTTCCAGATAGATGTGCTTCAAGGAGACACTTTCTATGACATGGTGGAACGCTCAGACGTTGATATCGTTAAATCAAACCTGGACGTTGAAAACAACTCATCATCAGGTACGTTTAAAGGCTGGTATTCTTAGTGCTATGCAGGCCACATTTCACCCAAACACTTGATTCGTTTAGTCCCAGGTAAAAAAAAAAAAGTAGTAAACTTTAATGTATTAGAAAACTAAAGTTATAACAAGTATGCTTTTACTTTTTGTGCTTAATTTGAAGTATGTTTAACACATACTTTAAAAAAGTGTACTTCAAGTCATTAAGTTTAACTTCAATGTAGTACAATTACTACTAATTTTGCAGTTCTTGAAGTGTTACAGTATTTCAGTGTACTTATAAAAAGTGTACTTTATTGTAAGTGTAAATTGTATGTGTACTTTTAAAAAGTATAATAAATTGGAAATACTTATAGAGGTAATTGTGTGTACTTATAGAAACTATACTTATTTTCAAGTCCTTTGTAATACACTAACCTATTAGTATGCTTTATTAAAGTTTACTTTAATTTCATAAGAAGTGTACTTAAGTTTAAGTATACTTACAAAAAGTGCACTTTAATGTAAGTTCATTATAAGCTGTATTTCAGTGTACTTTGAAAAAGTCTACTTAATTGAAAATACTTATAGTGGTAATTTAGTGTACTTAGTCCTTTGTAAGAAATTATTAGTATACTTTATTGAAGTGTACTTTAATTTCACTTCATTAGAAATGTATTTAAGTATACTTACAAAAAGTGCACTTTAATGTAAGTTTATTTTAAACTGTATTTCAATATACTTTTAAAAATTGCAAATACATGTAGTGGTAATTTAGTGTTTCTAAAAATGTATCCTACTAAACAGCTGTGTCATGTTTCTTCAGAGAGGAGCTTTATATGTTGTATGCAAACCTCCAAGGCCTTCAAGCTGCAGCACGGCAGCTGCTGTTCTGTGATGGTCAGAGGGAGCTTCCAGTCTTTCCCTCAGCCGTCTCCGTCCTCCTCAGCGTGTCCCACCAACCAGCCTCTGTTTGTGGCCCTCTGCACCCCCACGGTCAACCGCCTGCGGAGCTCCGACTCCCACTTCTGTCACAGCTTCAACAGCGTCCACACACTGGACATGACCTTCACTCAGCTGTCAGACAGGTACGTTCATTGATCCTCACTCAAACAGATACAATCAAAATGTTCTTGTACTGGTTACTGACCAACATTTTTGTGTCTTTCTTTTCCAGTGTTTTATATTTTTTGGGGTATTCGGCAGAAGAAATGACTGGTCGATCGTGGTACGGTCTCATCCACCCTGAAGATCTTTCTCTGAGTGCAGATTCTCATAGAAGTTTGAGTAAGTGTACAATACATTGCATGAAAACTTGTTTTACACTAGTTGCATTGTTAATTTCCAAAACATGAGAACAAGACAGACTATTATTATTTCAATTTCATATCTTTAGTTTTGTGCTGATTTTGCAGTTAGACATTTAGGGATGGAGTACTGGTTTCACTGTGTGCATGTCATTAAAGGGGAACACCACCTAAATGAAGAATTAAAATATGTTATTTTCATGGTCTAAGAAAGTTCAGTCAATATTTGTGAACATGAGCTACTCTCTCTCAAAGCCAGAAACCAAAAAAGAAAGTTTCAAACTTGCAATGTCATCAGGTAAAAAGTCTGGAGCTGCTCCACTGACAATGATTATTTTTTTAATACCCAAATTGGCTTATTCTATTGTAATGTTCTCAGTTCTGAAACAGAAAATGTGCCCATAAACTCAGTACATTCCCCTCTGTCCTCTCCGTGTCATCTATAAATATTATTTTCTGTGGAGCAGCTCCACACTTTATACTTGATTTGAGTTTTAGCACTCTAGTTTTTGGATTTAGGAGAGTTGTTAACTAAAGTTAACTAATATGTTTGGACTGTCTTAGACCACAGGAATAACATGTATGCATTTTGAAAATGGGAGCCCTTTAAGTTTGTGAGTGTGCGTGATAATAACTGTGCCTGTTTCTTGTTTCCAGTGCAGGCAGATGAGGGCTTCCAGGTAGAGACCGTGCTCAGACTCCAGTGCAAGGATCTGTCGTGGACCTGGATCTACATCCGAGCCAACAAGGACTCCGAGTGCCAGAGCGTGAGCTGCGTTAACTTCATCATCAGGTATGACAAATACTTTACTTTTCCATTACACCTGACTGAGCTGTCAAGTTTTGCGAGTCCCAAACGTCGACTTAACACATTGTTTTGCTCTTGCAGTGAAACAGAGGCCAGATTTCTGCAGGAGAAAATCAGCAGCGATGCCTTCAGGCCATCATCTCTGGCAAATTCCTGCCATTTAACAGCTCAACAAACACCCCACGCTCACAGCTACAACACTAAATGCTGTAAAAGACAGAGGACGTCTGACAGCCAAAGTGAGGAGCCAGGTGCCAAAGCTAGAAGGGAGTCTGAGCAAGACATATACTACACCTCCTCCCGCAGCGATAGCTCACCTGTTCCCCTGGGTGACAGCCCCGTTCTTTTCACCCCTCCCTACAGCCCGGCCTCCTCCTCCTCCTCCTCCTCCTCCTCCTCCTCCAGCTCCCCTCTGCAGCAGGAGGAGCTCAGCCGTGACCTCCTGATGGATGTGCATGGATACACCGATCAGTTGCTGTCCTCCCCTGAGTGCTCTCCCTCCTATTACTCCTTCCCAGAGTCAGGGCTCACCTGTCACCAATCACCCTCCGACTCCCTCCCCGCTGCCGCTGAACAAAACTTTGACCGGGCAGCCTTCGGCACGCTCGGCTCTCGCTCTCCTCTCTCCTCCTCCTCCTCATCTCCGACCTATGATTTCCAAGCTTGTTCGGCCGATGCTCGATTAGTTCCAGACTGCCTGTCCGTGTCGGACATGTGCGAGAGCCCGGTGGACTGTGCTCTGCATCAAGACGACTTCATCTTCCTAGAGCAGCCACAAGGGGGCGGCCTCGTCCATCAGCACGTGTTGCCCGCACATTCCAGTCTTCTCACCCCCGACCAGTCTCCCACATCCACAGAGTCTAATTACAACGAGAGGGAGCAGGCAGAGATCAGTATTCTGGCTCAGCAGATCTCCTCCCTGGCCAGCAGCTTTTCCATGTACCAAACCTTTAACCCGCTTCAATCTGCTACCACTAACACCGGGCTCTCGGCCTGCCACTGGCCCCATCACTCTCCTCTTCCTCCTAAACGCGAGCTGGTCCTCGATGACGGCGTGTTCGAAAGCATCCTGAAAGACCTGGACATGGCCACGAGGAAAAGCAGCACGTCCGGCCCCGGCGTTGCACCGTACAGCTACCAGCAGGGCTTGTTGCGCTGCAGGAGTGGGGCCCATCAGATGGAGGAGGAGCCCCTCTGTCTGTCCCCGACCATCACGGAGGGCCCGCTGCCTGCAGAGCAGTTCACCGCCATGGATCCCTTCAGTTTGCAGATGGGACGCCACGACCAAAACACTGGGTTGCATCAACTCAACCACTATATGCAGAGTGTCCTTCAGCAAGGTATATATATATACATATATATATATTTACTGTAGGATACAGATACTGTAGGATACATTTACTGTAGGATACAGATATATATATTTACTGTAGGATACAGATATATATATTTACTGCAGGATACAGATGTATATTTACTATAGGATACAGATGTATTTATTGTAGGATACAGATATATATATTTACTGTAGGATACAGATACATTTACTGTAGGATACAGATGTATTTACTGTAGTATACATATATATATTTACTGTAGGTTACAGATATTGAAGTTACATTTCACAAATTAATAATTTTCGTGTCTGGTCATTTACATGACCCATCCCTCATGGGATTATTCAGACACATTAATTAGCAATACACTCATAAACCTCCCACAAATAACGCTCCAAGAGATATCCCACAGTGGAAAAACAAACACAGCTCCCTAAGTACAAGATACCATACACAGATCCAAACAAAGACAAAATCTACATTCATTAGTGCCAAACACTGTATGTTTGATCCATTTTATAAAACAATAGTCTGCTGTCCATATAAAACAGAGAATTGATGTTACTTTTCTCCTCCTGTCCCATGCTTCAGAAAATGCAAAAACATGATCAAAAAGCTAATCAGTTAAAATGAATTAATAAAATGAATTAATACTTATATTATTTTCTGATTTCTTTTCAGATGGACTTGCTGAAGAAAACCTGTACTGAAATAAGTCTGTGACTTACTGTACTACCACGTGTATGACATATTGTCAGGGCCATCCTCCGTCGCTGGATTCAAAGACGAATGTGAGCAAAGACATTTAAAGGACGTCTTTGCAGAGACACTGTTTCCTCAAATGACTTCTATCTGAATGTAGAAACGCATCTAAAGTAGATCGTGTGCTCTTCAAGGCTGCAGCTTTGTCTTCATTTCTCAACACTGCTGTCAACTGCGTTTTATGTTTTGCTGATGTTTTATATTTTATGAGAAAACGGTACTTTAAAAAAAACAAAAAACAATGCGAGTCTAAGAACACTTAACACACTGAAATGGAGGTATATTTTTCTTCTAATGCTGAGTGACCACAGTTTACTATTGAGCACTTTATCAATGTCATTGCCACAATAATTTTTATAAATGAGAAGGCGTGCTGATTTAAAGGAGTATTATGTAGATTTCAAAGCAACCTGGATGAGCTTTAACACATAAATCATTCCTTATAACAAAGAGCCATTTGTAAATGTTGTAGGTGCCTTAAAAACATGAAGGGAAGACGCTTATCAGTTTGCTAAAACATTTCCATTTCTTATGTCTCATTTCTCTCAGTGTGCCATTAATGCGTTCATGCTGTTATGAATAAATAAAGAAGTCAGTCAGCGAGATAATGATTGTTACTTAAACACCTACCTCAATTAAAGTCTGAATTTCATTAATTATATTTATTTTTGAACACTTGTTTGATCACTTGTTACTCTCACTTAATAGTCTTAAAATGTTTTTACTTTACTGAAATGTGAAAATGTAAGTTTTTTTTTTCTCACGGTACTGGTACTGCACGTGTCTCAATGTTCAACGTGTTATTCCTGAAATTTGCTTCAAATGTTGAAATGAAATGTAAATAAAACAAATGAAAAATGCATTGGGTCTTGTTGATATGATTCAATGTAACTTCCTCCATGAAACACTAACTGCAGGTGGATAATACACACGACTCCTGTGGCTGACTGCAGCCACCACTCTGTTATTGGACTCATTAATACCTTTAAACACAATCAATACCACATCTAACTTTAACACCATTAGTGCCAAGATGGTAGTAGTAGTAGTTTATTTTTCAAAGTGGCATGCACCAAAGGGTGCCCAGCCTGAATGACCTTACAAGACACTACAAAAAAAACAAGAGCAATAACAAAAGAGCGAAATAAAGAACAAATGAAAGAACAAATGAGGGGTTTGTTTGCAAAAACCGACATATCCGTTGTTATTGTTTTTCCTAAATATTTTCTTATTTTCTATTTATTTATTTATTTATTTATTTATTTATTTATTTATTTATTTATTTATATGTATGGTATAGGTATATCTGCTTGAATTAAATTAGACAGGTCAATTTGGAGCAACGTTCCAAGCAACTTTTTTTCCTACCACATTTAAACCTGAATTAACTGTTTGTTTGTTTTTTTGGCCACTTGGGGGCAGTGCAACAAGTAGTACTGTAAACACAACACTTAACACTATTATTACAACCCTGTCTCCTACAAAATTACATCCCCAGACAAACTGCGTTCTGAATTAAGTTTTCGAGGTGAAAAAAAATGTCCTCACGGATCACAGTCGCTGTTTTAAACCCTTCGTTAATGTTGTGAATTGTTACTTTATTGGGTTTATATCACGGCTGTGACTCTGTGGTTTTCCTTGTGTTTCCCTGTTTTTCCCTTGTGCGTTCCTGTTTGTGTCCAAGGCTATTAAATGGAGGCTGGGACGCGCTCTGGAGTTATGGGGTATGACACATGAGCAGGAAACAAACAGGAGCTACAGCAGGCGACGCTTGAAATATAGAGATGGTGTTCTTGTTGTGCACTCGGCCTTTACAGAACTTTTTTGGTTCCATGATTGAGCCTTTCGGCAAGTGCAGACCAGATTTTACTGTGCATGTTGTACCCCAGTGATACAACGTGCTGATGATGCGTGACTTCTCCTCTGTTTACCCTCCTTGTTTGTGTGTCTGTGTCTGTCTGGTGTGGGCGTGGCTCTCCCCTGCTCTCTGCTGGCTCCTGATTACAGCTCATTCACCTCACCTGTCCAGTCTGCTCAGCTGCCTTCCATCAAGCTCATAAAGCTCCAGTATATCTACTCCCTTCTCTACGGGACACAACAACCTCCGAGCTATCAACCTTGATGCTGAAAATGGCGAGATTTGGATCATGCAATAAGGCAGTCCTGCTCTGTTCTTTCTGTGTATGATTGTAAAGATCTATAAAGAATATGTTCATAACATTTTCATGTAAATGTTCCACCAAAACAAGTTCCCCCTCCACACCATTTTGCAGAAGCGCTGTGTCAGAGTTTTTTTTCTCCTCTATCTTTGAGTGAAAACGCAGTGTATCCAGACCTTCCTCCAGCGCTGTGGAGATAGGTTTGGCAACGAGAGACTACAGTGGCAGTTCCATGTTTCAGGCCACTCTAGAAATTCTAGTCTTGTGTATTTCTGCCGTGCCAAATCCTGTTTCTCTTGTGCTCCAGGATCACCTTCATCAATCTGCTGCCTCATCTGCCTGCTCTTCTCAGCAATTCCCCCGCCACCTCCAGCAAATCACTCCATTCTCTCCTCGTTCCCTCGCCACACCTCTCCAGCCATTGTTCATCGCTCCTTGCCCTCTGCCTGCCATCACGCGTTCCCTCTTACGATAAATATTTTCTTTATTCATTACCTCGGTGTCTGCGTTTGGGTCCGCCCTTCTTACGATACCACAACAGTTTAGACAACAAAACTACTTTGTTCGGTTGTGGTTTGGATTAAAATAAGTATGTTTGTTAATGAGTCTGCTTGATGAATAGCAACACTGACTTTTGGTTTCAGATGAGACAGGAACCTCGGTCTCTTTGGTGAAAGTCTGTGTTTTTTGAGACCCTTCTGTTTTTGTGACCTCCTCCCTCTGTGGACTTTGATTAGAAACATTTTTGTAATACGTCAAAAACACGTAAATCTGTGAGAGAAAAAAAACGTTACTCTTACAAACCGAAATTGAGAATGCAGTTTACTTGTATGGGAACGTAATTTTTAGGAGACCAGGCTCAATATTATCACCTCACAAGGTTGTTATGGCAAACAGTTGCCTATTTACACATCCAGCAGATACGGAGCAACATTCATTCAAAGTCGTATTTCTATCCACCTGATGAATGTAAACCCAATACTCACTCTGTTTAGTTTTTGGTTTCCATTAATTCCTGAGGGAAATCTGTCTCTTTAGCTGCTAAATGCTCCAATATGTTCTCCAGCTAGTCACTAACTTTGTGTGTCTGCTGTTTGGTGCTGGATAGTTGGGAACAGTGGGTTTATCAGAGCATTTTTCATTAAAAAACAGCTGCCTAGTCACAGTCTGGAAACAATGCTGATGAGGGTGGTGATAGTGAACCAAAACAGTATTATGCAGGCTGTAAAACCAAAACAATAGCGTCTGAAATCACAAGCACTACATGCTCAATATGTATAGCCATACTTTTGTGTAAATAAACAATTGTATGTATCTTTTGAACTGTAATTTCCGCATGAGCCTCCTTGCCGTTTGGACACGTAACCATGGTAACTTGCACCAACCTCAGCTCTACCGTCGTCAGATAATGTTTAAATTACTGAAGAAAGGTAAGCTGCTAATCCAACGGCCGCAGGTGATAAAATCACTGATTTTAAATATGTAGAAATGTAAATTGAAGCAATATTGATGTTACAGAGCTGCCTTGGTCGTTGTCTGTTATGAACGTCACTACCGCATTGCATTGTGGGAAATTAATGCTGGCATAGTGTCCAGTGTTGTAATATTTCACCGGAAATAGCATGCAGTTCGCGTACTATCGGTTTCATGCTAAGGTTTCAGACATACTAAACAATCTTGCAAACTGTTTTAGCATACTAATTAGCATGTTGGACACAACCAATGACATGAGAGACACCATCATAGAGGTGAGGAGAAAGACACCTTTCACATTACATGTTAATTTGAGCCATTGCTAATCTAGAAATATTGATGAGTGCCACTTTAAAATGCACCTCTTTTTAGGAACAGTTCTTTATTACAAATGGGTCCACTGTAT
>JAOVVB010075014.1:0-13853 GCA_028570985.1 Heterobranchus longifilis
TATATATATAAAGAGATCAACATATTCAAGAATGCATTTTGGGAAATATTTGGAAATATTCTTTAACTGTAGCATCTGGAAAATACTGCTGATCTTTTCAGCCATCATGTCGTCCTCCTTTACCATCACCCTCTTGCTATTTTTAAAAAGCCACAGTGATCCATATTAGCAGCACATCAGGCACTGACAGAATCTTTCATCTACTCTTCCTGCTACTTGATACCCAGTAATTGCTGTTTTGAACGACTCGTTTGCACATATGAAAATGAAAAACAGATGAACTTGATATATTGGTGTATATCAGGGGTACGTGGAAAATTTGTCAAGGTCTAGCTAGATTAAGTGTCTAGTTTTAAAAAAAAGATCCATATAACGCGACTCAACAGTTACTATGATTAGATTTTAATGCTTAGCTATTGCCCATAATTTTAGAGGTTCATGTGCAAAAATTCTAATTAAATTTTATTTGTCATGTGCAAAACCATACACAGTATGATATGCAGTGAAATGCTTGTATGACTGTCCGTGACCTAAAACAGAGAGATCTCACTCTTTTTTAATAAAAAAGACTACACTAGAGAGTATAATTAAACTAAGATTTAGGAAGAATTTTCAATAATAAAAATAAAACATTCAGGCTGGAATATAAAAATTTACAAAGTTACAAAATATACTAGAATAAAAAGAGAAATTATAAATGACATGATTTACAGAATGAACAAAATGAAATTGTAAATTGTGAGGTACAAGGTAAAATATAATTAAGACAGTTTGAAATAGTTGTTTCGTTTCATTACCAGTATTGAGTATTTTGAGTCATTTTTGACTTGACATGGGGAGACTTAATACACATTCACCAATCTGTTCATCTTTAAACATTCAACCAATTCAATACTCAAGCTTGTTGTCAGATCACTAATCAGACCAGAGCGTAAATTAAAAGACAAATCTATTCTGCAGAATCTCGCTCTCCTTTCTGGCTTAACGTCTCTAGCTCTGATGTACATTACACCCCAAAAACTAATTCTACATGTTTGTGCCTCCGCCCTCCCCCACAAACCTGCACAGCAGCAGCATCATAAATATTAACGCGCCTGTTCACATTTACCTAACTAAGTGATAATTCATGTCCAATGTCCTCCTTCACGTTCTGCCATATGTGCTGAGACTGATGTTTTAGTGCCTTGGGGAAGGTAGTAATGGGAAGTGTTCTCACACAACACAGGGGTGGGGGAGGTGAAGGAAACCAAGGTCACCTGTCACTTTACCTTAAAATGCAACTGTGTGCTGAATTCCCTCTTTGCCGGGATGTTTATCACTGGACAAGTCTTCTTAGGAAAGTTTAATATAAGCTTCTTCTTTTTTTATTATTATTAATTAAAAAAGTGGTTGAGTTGATGACGCACAAATAGAGAATATATTCCAATAAATCTTTAAGCTAATAACTTCTGGTGCTGATAATGATAAAATTTCTCTACACATCAAAAGAATTCCCTATAGAAATAGACTTCGCATGATCAGCCAGTCTGTCACGTACCAGACCAGTGACTCAAGTTTTTCTGTAGGAGTCGTGAGAACTGAACAGGAAACATACAGTACTAACACTTTTGAGAAAGAAATGCGGCAAAGCACAAAACGTGACAAAGCATGTATGCAACATGTGTACACAACATCATTGTTTGCACTTAGCTGCTGTAATTTGAAGTATTTTCCCAGCATGCCTTGTTAAACAGGTATCTAATAACCACAGACAGCAGATGCCTGAGTGAAAAAGAGCTACACACACTCCCTTCTTCCAGACCCGAGCTCGTCACCAACAAAGGGCCATTTCCCTAATCACACACACACACACACACACACACACACACACACACACACACACACACACACACAGCTTCCAAACCTTCACTCTGGGTTTCAAGAGGTTTGGCATCATGCTTCAGCTTATGAACAGTTTCCTGAAAGCATCTCAGCACAAAGATCACTTTGAGAGCGTGCACACACACACACACACACAATCTCTAACAGTTTAGATGATTTTAACTTTTCAGTTCTTGTCACAACCTGAACCCTTATCAAGCTGACTCAATCAAAATGCTTTTAAGAATCTGATTAACACACCCGAGCATTCGTCATTATACTTAAGCAAACGTGTTACTCTATTGATTTTAGTGCGTTACCTCACAAACTGCACAGAGACACTAAGCAGCAGCAGCAAGCTCTCACTTTACAACACCATTACAGAAAACCATAAAGATGAAAACGATCTCACAGCGCACTGTAGGCTCGAGTCTGTTTCCTCTCAAGGTTTCTTCTTATTGTCATCTCAGGGTGTTTTTCTTTTTTTTTTCTTTGCCATCATCACCCTCACTCACTCATCAAGGACAAAAATGATTATAAATGATCTGGACATATTTCCTCACACTTTACAAAATACAGTAACTTTTAATTCTGTAAAGCTGCATCACGACAGTGACCGTTGTACAAAGCATTATACGAATAAAATTGAATTGAAAATCATTTAAACTTGTTGCAGATACTTTTAACCATAAAATAAATCTCAGACATGATCCAAACTATAGGGCACACTATTGAAGAAATAGACGCAACACTTCTTTTTCTTTTTTTTTTCTTTTTACCTCCATAAAGCCAGATTGCATTTTATTCTTGCATTTGATGTTATTTACAGACTACTGCAATTGTTTCTTGAGTCACTGAAGTAGGAATTTGATGCAAGCATGCACATGAGTGTCAGAGCTCAGTAATAAATCTAATACCTAATATACTATAATAATGATGATGATGGATTATGACTTCATCTAGCAGAATCAAACAAAACCAGAGAACACCTGGCTGTGCTTCAGTGACCCCTCGACCCCAGTTTGAGAACCACTGGTCTGACCCTGGTTATCCTCCTCCCACTGGGTACTACCACACACACACACACACACACACAGAGAGGCGGGGTTTTTTCTCCATGCATTTCAACCACACACACACACACACTATGCTTTAAACAAGGCCTGTGAACAGTAAGTTTGATCTTACCTGAGACAGAGGAGCCTTCTCACCTCCCAGAAGCCACTTTCCCGCTAGATTTATTACTGCAGGATTGGGAGCTTCGGCTCGCGCTCAGGATTCCGCTAACATGTGAAAAAGCGACCCGTCGCGAACTTATAAACCCGCCGCCGAATCCGAGAGCGAGCGCCGCGATTTAAACTGCAGCACACACACACACACACACACACAGCTTGTTCACTCAGTTGTGTTTTTCAGCTGTATGATGGCGACGCTATCCGTTAAGCCGCTCCGGTTCACCGTCTCCGTTTGCAGCAGGGAGGGACGGAGGTGAGCTGACCGTTTCTGAGAGGCGGAGTGAATAACACTTGAACAAACCACACACACACACCCTCGAGGAGCTCCTGCTGCTCCGCTGCGGAAGAGATTAGTGGGCGGGGCATGCGCGTTGTGGGCGGGGTAATTTTTTTAAATGGTTGAACCCCCCCAAATGTCCCCCCCCCCTTAACGCCACAACGCTTGCTGCACTTTACAGTATATCACCACCTACTTTTACAGTTAAAAATATATACATTTATGTGTATTCAGTTTTATATTAAAATAAAAAAATGAATGAAACAAGGAACTCTCTCTCTCTCGTTCTCTATACCACTCATCCTGTTTAGAGTGGAAGGAGGCCTGGAGCTTATTATCCCAGGGGACTTGGGGCACCACGCACTCACACACTCGCTCACACACTAGCAGCAATTTAGGAACTAAAATTTGCATGCTTTTGGACTTTTGGAGGAAACCGGAGTACGCAGAGGAAACCCGCCGAGCGAGCACTGGGAGAGGATGCAAACTCCATGCAGACCCCGAGGGTGGGAATCGAACCCTCGATCCTAATGGTGCGAGGCAACAGTGCTAACTGAACTGTGCCCCTGAAACAACAACCAACTTTTTAAAAAAGTAATTTCTTTGTCACACACCAAAATATGAAAATTTCTTTAAAAATTATTTATTGACTCAGTTTGCAACTAGTTTCAAACCACAATGTTTACAAATCAGATATTGATTAATCTATTTGGAAAAAGTGTTCAAATATGTACATTTCTCTCTGCACTCTTTTTTTCATATGCAACTTGAAAGTGCCTTCTACATCCAAAAGAAAACAAATGATGATCCAGCCATAACTTTTACAATTAAGGATGCATATATTTATAGTATAGCATATAATTTGTATTTATTATATATGTATAGAAAAAAAAGATGTAAAGATTAAAAATGTATTCAACATTTCTTATTGAAAATTTTAATTGGTCTTAGAATTATCGGCCAAAACATAGTATTGGTGTTGATTAGATTTTTTTATTTTTTGTTATACAGTACAAATAAAACAGAAAATGTGTGTTTATGCAACATGGAAGTGACCGATCATGCTTTCCTAAAAATATTAAGTTGCTACAATAACTTTGGAGAGATAATTTTATATGTACCCCCAAAATGGCCATTTTTCAGGTTTATACTGGCTCGCTTCAAACTATAATAATTTAAAATGGAAATTATTCATATTTCTTTATTGTTATATTGGTATAAGATTCTAGAAGCATATGAGCTATAAGCCTTGTTCCTTAAATTAAAGCATTCTGTGCAAAATTAATGATCTTTTTCCCAAAAAAACTCTGTAGTGTCACCATCTTAACAATTTTGCATTTTAGAATAATACACTTTTTCAGGTTTATGTCTTTTCATGTAAAATCTAAATTGGCCAAGTTTCATCTGAAAGGCAATTAAGATCATTGAAAGATTGGATTCAAAAACCTTACGGACACTACTTGAAACATGAAATTGTATTTAGCAATTTTTATCTGATAAAAATATTAATGTGTATGCATATTTACCAAAAATGAAGCATGGATCGGGAGATAAGAAACTTTAAGTATTATGAAAAATTTGTGTTATATAATCCTATCTGAAAATTCACCTTTTCACCTAGGCGAGACACTTTTTAGCAAAAAGTAACTATAATAACAAAAGCCTGACTATAAATACTAAACTAAAATATGTACGAACCTTTTGGCAACACATGGGACACCATCCTCTTGTTTCACTTGTCAGGCATCTAGGCAGGGTCAATCCGGCTCCAAATCACAAAGGCATTGTATGAGGACACATCAATGCTGTTATAGACGACCAAAGGCTAGCACTTGTCACACACAGTCATCCTCCGGCAGCTGTAAGTTCCAATGACCTTGTCCATGTTGTCCATACCTCCTTTGTTGTGGTTGAAGTCTAGCTGGCTTCTTGTCCTCATGATCACTGATCTCTGCTGTTTTGTGCAGGAGGACCAAATTCTTGTTCTTCTTTGGAAGGTAAGAAACTAGAGTGGTGGAGGGGTGAAGGCAAACTTTGAGGAGAGAGTCTCTCTCTCCCTTGTTGCAAGTAGTGCAGAGGGCAGCTCAGGCAGGTTCTTTCTTACTGCCAACCATGCTGGTCTTTCTTCTTAGCAGCTGCTGCCTAATTTCATAAGATAATCAACACTGAAAATAATTTACATCACAGATATAAAATAGAAATGTACATAAAAATGTATCTCTAAATTAAACCAACTGTAAAGGGTTGTAAAGGTATGGAAGGCACTCCACCTACTTCTCCGAGACCTCTCCTATGGCACCCTGTTTGTCTGTCACTCTGTTGGAGTGTGCATGTGTGTGCCAGTGTGTGTCTGTGATGTGTCTGTAATTTTTGTGGCATAAAAATGGTTTTATAGCTGGCGGGTCAAAATTGACCCCTAAGACAATGTTTGTACCCTAGCTGTGTAAAAATAGGAAATAGTTAATTTTTTTTGTTGAACATAATTCTTCAATTAAAACATAATTATTAAAATACACACACACACACACACATAGGTATATAGTGCCGTCAAAAAGTAGTTGCCCTCTTCCTGATTTTTGTATTTTTCAGACCATGAAAGATCATCTGAGTAAATACAACATGCTGTTTTTAAATGAAGATTTCATTTGTTAAGAGAGAAAAGCTGTTCAAACCTGTCTGGCCCTATGTGAAAAAGTAATTGCCCCTAAACTTAATGCTGTAACTGGTTGGGCCTACCCTTGGCGGCAACAATGGTAGTCAAGTTTTTGTAATACTGAGTCTTTCACGTTGCTTTGGAGGAATTTTGGCCCACTCTTCTTTGCAGAATCGTTTTAATTCGGCCACATTGGAGGGTTTTCAAGTATAAACTGCCTGAATATGAATGGCCTGTTTAAGACACTTAGTTAAACGTTTAAGACGTTCGTAAGTGATTTCTTGATTCAACAGGTTTGGCAGTAATCTGGCCTGGGTGTGGCATGTAAGATTTAATTCAGCTTTCTAAAAAAATTTTTTTTTCAATTTTTAGCAAAGAAGGAGCAATTACTTGTCAAAGTAACAGTTCTGAAAGTAACAGTAGGCTCATCATCATCATCATCATCACCTTTTATGAGCGTTTCACAGGCATTCCTTACTGAATATAATAGTGGCGAAAACGGGTATGCCAGGCCGAGCTCATAGCTACTGAAACCCCGGATCAGACCCCAGAGCATCTACAGAGCATCTACAGCAATAGTGCATATAATGAGAGAATGAAACCACAGATCATACTGTGACATGTCAACAGCGACAGGACGTATGACAGGCAGAAGTAAGGGTTGCATAAAGAAGTAAGTTGACTGCACACTCAATTCGCAGGTAATGGTAGCACACAGGCGTCAGGATCTGCAAACGGATGGAGCCGCGGGTGCCCTCTATTATACACAGTGTATATATTAGTATTTAATTTAAGTAGTTTGTTCACACTTCAGTAGTGTTCCTTACTCTTGTCATTTTCCTGTTAAGAAAACAATAACATACTGAGGCGTGCACAATACTGAATGTATGGACTACTGAAGTTTGTGCAATACTACTACATTGTTGTATCAGTATGTTAAGATGATGTCCTGGTGTCAGAAGAAGAGTATGACTCTCACTACATTTTAAGGGAAGAGCAGGAGTAGTGAGTGTAACTCGCTTCCCTGTAACACCTTGTTTTCTGTTACTTCTGCACAGGGATTCATACAGAACAAGCTTCCACTTCCACAAAAAAAAAAACTGCTGAAATGGAAGAGGTCCTTTGTGTGTATGTGTGTGTGTGTGTGTATGTAAATATATATAGTGTGCTGCTTCAGTGTTTTTAGATCTTTTGTCAGATGTTATTATGGTATTATTATTGTGGTATACTGAAGTATAATTACAAGCATTTCATAAGTGTCAAAGGCTTTTATTGACAATTACATGAGGTTTATGCAATGAGTCAATATGTGCAGTGTTGACCCTTCTTTTTCAAGACCTCTGCAATTCGCCCTGACATGCTGTCAATCAATTTCTAGGCCACATCCTAACTGATGGCAGCCCATCCCTGCATAATCAATGCTTGGAGTTTGCCAGAATTTGTGGGGTTTTGTTTGTCTACCTGCCTTTTGAAGATTGACCACAAGTTCTCAATGAGGTTAAGGTCTGGGGTGTTGCCTGGCCATGGACTCAAAATGTTAATGTTTTGTTCCCTGAGCCACTTAGTTATCACTTTTGCCTTATGGCAAGGTGCTCCATCATGCTGGAAAATGCATTTTTCATTACCAAACTGTTCTTGATGTTTGGGAGAAGTTGCTCTTGAACAATGTTCTTGCACCATTTTTTATTTATGGCTGTGTTTTTAGGTAAAATTGTGAGTCCCACTCCCGTGGCTGAGAAGCAACCCCATAGATGAATGGTCTCAGGATGCTTTACTGTTGGCATGACACAGGACTGATGGTAGCGCTTTGGAAATGGCTTGGTTTGGACACAAGTTTAGATTTATTCATTTAATTATCAATTAATTATTCATCATTCTGGAACAATACTGGCTTTTTTTCCTCACAGTTATGAAAAAACGCATATGGCATTAGGTAATTAAGTAAAAACAACAACACTATTCTATATATGGGAGCAATATACTAGGATATATAGAGGAAAAAATTTAATGTAGACCTTGATCTGACTGATATCACTAAAATGTGTTTTTGTTCGAATGTTCATGGTGGAGAGTCCTTCAGCGTCCTCTAGTGGATGAATTTAGAAATTCCATATTTAACTAGTACCTGTAAACATCAAAGCCTTTTTTGAAATTTGTTGTGCAATAGAGAAGATTAGAGATGGGGAAGGAGAGGAAGGAGTGGGGTACTGAGAGAAGCTGGGTAACAGGAGAGAACCAGGAGGAGCAAGCGGACAAAAAAGATAAGAAAAATAAATTAGTGTCCTGTATCTTTTGCGTCTTTTAACAGAATGTTTTGTAGTGAATATTAAGTACAAAGTGGATGTTTTGTATGGATGTTCATCCACTTTAATAAAAACGCATCTACACCTCCACAGTCATGCAGTTACCTAATCAGTCAATTCTGTGGCTACATTCACTTACAGGCCAAGAACTTAGTGTTCATATCAAACATCAGAAAGAAGGAAGCTGTGATTAGCCTCTACCAAATTGATGAAAATGCCAAAGCTTGGAAAATGAAAGGATGTGCTCGTGATCCAAAACATACAAGCTTATCGGTCAATATCGGTTATATGGAGGCTGCAGAATGAATCCAAAAGCCATGCATTTCGCATCCTTTTGCAGAGTGGAAAAACTCTCCAAAACAAATAACAGTTGAAAGAGGCTGTAATACAAACCTGTCAAAACAACACAAAAGAAGAATGCAACAGATTAGTTATGTCATTGGGTTATCGACTTCATGCAGCTAGGGATATGCAATCAAAATATTTCTTTATTTTATTTTAATACAATCTGTTCTTGTATTTTAACCTCAGAATTTAGTGGTTTGTCACCAATGGCGCTATGGTCCTGTTTAACCTATTCAGCTATAAGTAATAGATAACAAAAGCAGAAATTCTAAGTTATCATTTTACATTCTTCTTTTAATCTTAGACCAAAAGAACAAGAACAAAAGAACTGGCAACCCACTTTCAGAATCCAGAAAGGAAAATAAGTACACCCTTCCTACCTCCACAAGCATTGAGAACGTAATTAGCAGTCATATGTTACCAATTATGCACAAGATTAGTTCAACATCAAGATATTTATCTACTATTAGCAAAGCAGAACTCTTGGAAGTTTGCTGTTCTGTAGCACTTAGGTGTGTTTCTGTGTCATGCCAAGAAGAAAAGACATCAGCCAGACATGAGCTTAAAGATACAACTAATCATCAGTCCGGAAAGGGATAGAAGACCATCTCCAAATAATTTTCCATTGAGACTGATTATTTATAAATCGAGAGCGTTCAAGACAGTTCCTGATCTTCCCATAAAGGAACAACCCAGCAAATTCAGTCCAAACTCAGAGCATTTAATGTGTAGTGATACCAAGAAAAACCCAAGAGCTACTTTCTTGACATACAAGCCTCTGCAAGCACATAAGTGTATATGTTAATTACAGTACAATCAGTAAAAAAAAGAGACAGAACAAGTATGTTATGTGTTCTATAAATGGTGGCTAGGAAAAAGCAGATTATGTCCAAAAAGATTATGGTAACCTGACTTAGGTTTGCAAAATTACATTGGAACAAACCAAAATAGTTCTGGAACGATAATTTGGACTTGATTTGCAGTCATTGAGACAATAATGAACTCTATTTATATCAGAATATTCCTGAGACAAATGTGAGTGCATCTGTCCAGCAGCTTAAACTGGGATAGAATTGGGTCACGCAATGGGTCAATAAGCAACCTAAATGACTAAAGGAGAAAAAAATGAAGCTGATGGAATGACAAGGTAAACATTCATCATTTAACTGCTGTAAAAAAAGATCTATCTATCTATCTATCTATCTATCTATCTATCTATCTATCTATCTATCTAGATAAATCTATTTATCTATCTAACTATCTAACTAACTACACTATATTGCCAAAAGTATTCGCTCGCCTGCCTTCACATGCATATGAATTGAGTAACATCCAATTCTTAATCCACAGGGTTTAGTATGATGTTGGTCCAGCATTTGCGGCTATAACAGCTTCATCTCTTCTGGGAAGGCTTTCCACAAGGTTTAGGAGTGTGTTTATGGGAATTTTTGACCATTCTTCCAGAAGCGCATTTGTGAGGTTAGACACTGATGTTGGACGAGAAGGCCTGACTCAAAGTCTCTAGCTCTCTGGCTCGCAGCTCACAATAGTCGTCTATTGAGTTGAGGTCAGGAGTTGTGAGTTGTGGAGGTCAGTCAAGTTCTTCCACACAAAACTCGTGCATCCATGTCTTTATGGTCCTTTTTTGTGCACTGGTGCGCAGTCATGTTAGAATAGGAAGGGGCCACCCCCAAACTGTTCCCTCAAAGTTGGGAGCATGAAAGGCAGGCGAGCGAATGCTTCTGGCAATATAGTGTATCTATCTATCTATCTATCTATCTATCTATCTATCTATCTATCTATCTATCTATCTATCTATGTGCTAAATGTGCTTTATATTGGGAATGATATGGTATAAGCTATGGTATATATGGTATAAGCTTATTTTTCCCACATAGTTTCTAAATGGATTATTTTTAGGAGTGAAATGACTTTTTTTTGTGATCACATATTAGGTGCTTGCTTTTAGATCCACATTATTCAATAAATTATATTAAATGAAAATAATACACACGCAGTCAAAGATATCTTTAACTCTGCAGTCAAAGATAAAATAAAACTAATGAAAACTAGTGAAAAAGAAGAAAAACAAGGATAATAATCATTATAATAATAATAATAATAATAATAATAATAATAAAACTCTTTCTCGGTTATTCTCGATGCATGACTTTTATTTTGTTGCCTGATTTTGAATTAACACAGACCCGGACATGACGCGGCACATTTAGTTTACTCGTTGAGGCACGCGCTCGACTCCGCCTACTCCCTGTGCTTCGTTGTAGTCTCTCAGCTGGTCCTCTGCGTGCTCGGTGAAGAGCGTCGCGGTGCCATGGTTGTAGAGTTGCGCTCCAGTGTGAAATATGGCACTGTTCTGTCCTTCACTGTGCTGCTGCTCGCCTACTGGTTCCGCTCCCCTCAGTCTGTGCTGGATGAGAGGCTGGGAGCCGTGTTGTCCTCTTTACTCCGCGCTGAGCGCAAAGTGGGGATGAGTAACATCGCCAGACCCCGAGTGGCCATAGGTAACTACACAGCTCGGTGCTGCTCTGTCTCTGCTTTTAGCTCATGTAGAAGCTTTTGTTTGTTTGTTTTCTTATTTGTTTGCCGTTCTGTCAGTTTTTATTTCTGTTCGCATAACCAACAGTAACGAGTGTGTTTAATTCTAATAAGTTCTCTTGCTTAAACACGAGTGGGTTGCTCTGTCTTTATGTCCTGCTCTGTTTACCAGCTCATCTTACACAGCGGTCTCACACACTCGTATCTCTTTACATATGCGATTATTTTTTAAACATACAAGTACTGTAGTTTTTAATTAAAGTTTAAAAATAGGCTGCTGTAGTGTAATTATTCAGACGCTTAGACCTAATTAAACTGTCTGACCCAGTGTGTAATAGTGGCCAATCACTGTGCTTTATAAGCCTTATGATATCATCATCATCATCATCTTCATCAACTTTGTACTTTACATGCAGAGTGTCTTAATGATTAGAGATTGATAATGCATTTCATCATCCGTCTTGGCATGTCCTTTATATAAACAGTTCCAGTGTAGCCACGTTGTCAGTCTAATGCCAGATCAGTTCCTGCAAAGTGTTACAGCACTGCACAAAAGTCTTGCGCACACTGTGGCGTTTAAACTTTGTTTAATTTATGACTTTATTATTAAATCAGTACAAAAAAAAAACAATTTTTGATTTCCACACAAAAATACTGTTATTCCGGAAAAAAATATCTTGCAGGAAAAATAGATGAATACTTTATTGATCTAAATGGAAATTCCAGAGATATTCCCATTCAAATATCTTGGGCGGCACGGTGACGTAGTGGTGGTTAGCATTGTGGCCTCGCACCTTCAAGGTCGAGGCCTAAGGTATGTGTGCATGGAGTTTGCAGGTTCTCCTCGTGTTTGGTGGGTTTCCTCCAGGTGCTCGGGTTTCCTCACACAGTCCAAAGACATGCAGATTAGGCTAAAAGGCATTCACAAATTGCCCATAGTGCGTGTGCGTGCCCTGCGATGGATTAGCACCCTGCCCAGGGTATACCCAGCCTCATGCTTGAAATCTCCTGGGATAGGCTTCAGTCCCCCTCGACCTTGTACAGGAAAAGCGATATAGAACATGAATGTATGAATAAAAATATCTGTAGGCCAGAAAAGAAAGCAGCATATTATGTAAAAGTCCACTTTTTGTACCAAAAAAAAAAAAAGAAATGCGAGCTTCTGGTTTTTGCATGCATGAAAATGAAGCAGGTGCGACAAAGTCTTGAAGGACTGTGCCTAGTTCTGTAGGATGTTCAGTAAAACTAACCAGCAAATTTCGGTTAAAACTAAAACAAATTATACCTGAGACTATATTCTAAGCAAAGGGTTATCCCACCAATTATTTATTTTGCTTCTTTAATTAGTGTTCCCTGTTTTTTATCGTAATTTTGGTGAAAACGTTTTTTTAAACATCTATATGCTCTACAGCAGTTATTTGCATGTGCTTAGAACAGTACTGTAGGTTATGAGACAGCTTCCTGAGACCACATTTTATTGTTTTTTGTTTTTTTTCCCTGCTCGAACACACCCTGTTCCAATAATCAGCTAAAATGAAGCACTTTCTGTCATGTAGTGATGGTACCGGTGCATTAGAACAGCATCAGTGTTTCCTCATTCTGGCCATGTGCTTTGCTGGACGGTCAGGGTCAAAGATTAGGAAGCTATGAGATTAGATTAGAAGGAGATAATCATTATCTCCTTTCCGTTCATTGTATGTTGTGTAGTTCTTAGTATACTTTATGTGTAAATGTTTTACACAGCAGAAGCCATGTAGGCGGTGAAACCGGTTAATACCAACAATGCCTGTTATCTTGTTGTCACACTCCTTTAATCATCAGGGTTCGGGGGCTGTGTCGACATTATAGTAGACGGTGTGACATTACTGAACAAGATTGGACTGCGGCCGACTGATCAGCCTCTGCACCATGACTTCATCGAGAATGTGGAACAGCTCGCTCAGAGTTTTGCCTACTTTTTCGCTCCAGGAGCAGCTTCAGAGTAAGTATGTTCTACTTCTGTTTGTGTAAACCGGCGTTCAGTTCGTTTTCTGCAGCTGTGTATACCACGCCCCATCTCTTCTAGTTTATATATATACATTTACTTGTAGCAAACTACTCAAATTTCATGGGTGTGCAAGTGCCTGCGGTTGTAAGGAGAGACACAGAAGCTTTTTACATGTTAGTCTGATCAGCTTTCTCATGGATAAGATGTTTGCAGAATGATTGCTCTTACTCTATCAATGAAATTGTTCTTGATATACCTGAACAACCATTTTTTTATATGTATAATTCTATAAATCACTGCATATTGTATTGCAAATTGTCTAGAGATAGTTTGAAAATTTTATAGTGTAATAAAAGAAACTTTTTATGTAAGTAATGGTCACATGTGTTTACAATTTGCATAATCAGCTGCAATGTGCAAGTGGAAATTTACACACACATACACACACTCACACACACCCTGATTGACTATACCAATAGAACTACCTCTCTAATATTGTGTAGGTTTCCCTTGTGCTGCCAAAACAAACATCCCTGATCTGTTGACGAATGGCCTTCATAAGATACAGTGGTGTGAAAAACTATTTGCCCCCTTCCTGATTTCTTATTCTTTTGCATGTTTGTCACACTTAAATGTT
>JAOVVB010075024.1:0-13852 GCA_028570985.1 Heterobranchus longifilis
CACCACCTCCACCACCCCTCGACAAATGCTCAGCGGTCGTGAACTACATCGATCTGGGGAATAATTCTCTATGAAATTGATGGATGAGGGCAGCCATTGACAGAAAGGGTAAAGACCACTTTGAGATGTCCCCTGTGAATAAGTATGATGGAAAATAGATTGTTGAAGAAGATTTATGTTTGTTCTCCACTGCCACAGGAGAGGGCTACCCTCCCCACACACCAGCCGCCCGCACCCACCACGGCTCTGACCAATCAAACATGTCATTGTGGTCAGATTAAACTCACTGGCTCCATTCAGCTGCCAACTTTGTGACAATTAACTCATTCTCAAAATACAAAAGGACAGAAAGCACTTTCTTTTTTTCTTCGTAGGGGCATGCCATCTCTATTATTACGACAGTTATGACAGGTGATGTAGTGGGGAATTACACTGTGGTTAAACCTTCAGTTAACGATCTGCATAAAACATAAAACAACCATGCATTATAGTTCAAGAAAAGCAATAACTTCAGTTGTTTGCTTAAAATATCCTCATGTATTGATTGTACATCAGCATACCATTGAATTCATGAAATAATAGTGAGTTTTAATAGTAAGTGAACAAGCAAAATTAATGTATGAAAATTAATAGGGTTGGTAAAATAAAGAATTTAAAATAATATACCCATAATACCCACATTAGAAATGAAATGACCAATTTGCCGAAATTATGGCAAACTAATGGCGCATGACATTTGCCAAATATTCCAGCCACAAGCTACTAACTGCTACACTGTCATTTTACGCGTGAGGGAATTTGGTTTTAAGTGCAAAGTGAAATATATAAAGAAAGCTTTAAGTGTGTTTGGTTGCAGTTTTGTTAACTGTGGAAGAGCGGACGATAAAGTCAAATTGCCCATGGACTGAAATTGGCCCTGCAGGACAGATCATTTTAGCCATGGTCCTGATAGCATGGCACACATGAGAGCTATCTCTCTGATGCAACTATTTTTTTTTGTATAATTAATCTCATTAATCATATGGGGAAAGAAAGAAAAATACCCTCCCCTTCTCTCCCAATATAATCAGACTATCTTCCCATCAGCAGAAATAATAATTCCCCCTCGTCCACCCCTCCTCCCATAATAATTTTGTATAATGGTATTCTGATTTAAATGATGTATTTCTTTGGATTAGTAGCTTTTCAGTGGATTGTCCTTATTACATATTACATAGTTCTTCTACCTTCTTTCTACTTCACGTCATATATGACCCAGTAGATTATTCTGAATCCTGAAAAAATAATGACGTGTTTTCATTTGCAGCCTTGTAAATGTGCAGTTTTCATACAGGACAGTGTGTGTGTGTGTGTGTGTGTGTGTGTGTGTGTGTGTGTGTGTGTGTGTGCGTGTGTGTGTGCGTGTGCATGTGTTCCACTGCACATGCTGCATTTCACTGAGAAGAAAGGCATTCACCAGCTGAGCTTAGTGAATGTGTGTACAGTATGTCTAGCTCCTGTCCTGGCTCCTCTGTGCTGTAGTATTGTTTGGCTGCCAGCAGTGTAATCAGATAATACCACTGAGAGGTCAAAAGCACAGCAAGATTTAGCTTCAGATTTCTGTCACCTTTTACAAAAACAACCAAAAGAACAGTTTGAAAAAAGTATCTGTACCCAGCTGTGGGTACAAATAAGTGAAATTTCAATGCTGTTTTGTAACTTTGAAAATAGTTTTTCGTTGCACTTTAACCACACAGTTACTACATGATTTATTACGGTAACTAAATCTTGGAACATGCATTTTTTACTCCCAAGATCATGGTTCTATGGATGGTCGGTCCACCAGACCAGGTAATATCTCAACAACCTTTGGAAGGATTAACATGATTTTTGTACAGATATAAGGATGCTAATTTTCTTTTTTTTCTGACCAATAGCCGATCCTCATTAACTGTTAACCGACAAACAGCCACGATGTTGCGTGCATTGTGTGGATACATGCAGCCACTTTCCCAGAATGGAACCGATTGTGTGTCTGGTATACGCACCCGCCGCTGTCCGCAACAGCATGTCTCCACCACATCAAGCTGCGAGGTTGTCAGCTGTGTGTCTGCCTGGTATACTTTAGGATGGCTGATTTAATCCTGCAGTCCTCATTGATATAGTGGCATGTGTCACGTAGATCTCCGCTGTGATCACCGTCCAGCAGTCGGTTGTGAAAGTCACGAACGGAGCAGAAAAGCTTAAAAATGCAGAGCTTAAAACACACCTTGCAAAGTTTGCAACAGCAAGTTAACTATCAGTTAAAAAATAGACTTTACAGCCTGTTTTTCTTTTACCATGTAACAAACTTTGTTACCTTTTCATTTGTATTCTAATAATACTGTTTTTGACTGATAGTAATAATCTGTCAAATTTAATCGGTTAATTATTAACATCCCTAGTCCCATATTAGTTTTTTCCAGCAATTTGATGCTAAAACAGATGAATTATTAATAAATAAGTTAAATAATTGTTATTTGCAGCCCTAATCATGACAACAGCAATGTGCGTCCATCCTTAATGATTGTTGTAGTGCAGCGAGGCCTTGTCATTGTTTGACTGCAGTAAAACTACACAGTGGCCTGTAGTTAAACATCTGCTGACAGGAGTGGGTAGTAACAGAAATAGTGCAATTTCCTATATGATACATTTTTTGAATTATATCAAAAGTGGTTCCTCTGAGGCAATCAGTTACCCCTTAGATCTCATATTTCCCCGTGCCAATGACTCAACCAGCTCTCATCTTCAATGATTGATCAGAAAGGAGGAAGTGTGCTTAGAAAGTGTTGTGAACCACCATTGTCTTCTGAATGCTATCCTGCTCTGATAGCTTGTAGTCCATAAGTGATAGACAGTTCTGTTGCAGCAATCTTTCATTTCTGCCTTCGTGTAAAGACAGGTGAAGCAGTAAGCTGATGGAAACGCACTTTTTTCATTACTGTCTCACGGTGCAGTTTCCTTGTCTCGGCTCATTGCTGGCAGGACATGAACCCAACCTCTACCAGATCCGAGTCGTTTGGTTCACAAGCTCTCACAGTTTTTGTCCTTTCCTTGACACCATTTGTCAAATAGTTTGATGAATCCTAAACTTTAATAATTCTTTTTTTTGTTTTTTTTGTTTTCTACCATTAGCCTCCATACAGCACTGCAGCTGAATGTGTTTCGAACAAGTTTCTCTCTCCCTACTACAAACACACTCAGTTTTCCTGATAAATTCTGAAAGCAACAATTGCCTGCTGCAGGAGAGATTACGCCAAAGTACAGTATGCTAACATCTAATCTGTGATGATTTATGATTCGTGTTTATTATTTCCACTGAAGTACGGTTTTCTTATCATGGTGGTTCTAGAGTAGAAATTTGTCTGTTGTTTTTTTCTGATAAGCCTAACTTCTACATTTCCTTTTTTATTGCCCTCATCACTTATTTATTTACCTTTTATTGTGGCGACTCATGTTGTCCTCACTGGAGGTAAATGGCAATAAGAGGCATAACCACATCTACAAGGATCCAGAGCATAACTCATTTTAGAGGGGTTACAGGGTTTATTTTACTTTTCCACCACGATCTTATCACCGACCCTGTGACTGTTTTTTCTTTTGACCTTATTTGAATTCTGAGATAAGCATCCCTCCAGCAAAATTGGACCAAATTAGTCTTTTATCTGGCGTGTTTTAAGGGAATGCTTTGTCACCGTGCCTGTCTGCTGAATGCCGGCTCATACAATGTGCTCAGCTGCTGGCTTGTCTGATTTGCCCAAATTCGTTTTAGTGGCTGTCTATGCTTATTCAGGTCACCTCAGTCTGAATGCCTTTAATACTTTATCATATCTAACAGAGAAACACCAACAAATCTGTTTTGGTTGAAAGGGATTCCAACACATTACAATGTGAAAACAAACAGTAGGATTTGTTGAGAAGTGTGTAAAAGCTTAGTACACTCCGGCATTATCTCATTTATCCAAATCTGTGAGGAATTTGTTTTTTTCCTTGGCTGCATAAAATATTCAGAAGCTTGCAATGTATTTGAAATTATGAGCTGATGCTCAGTAGGAACGACTTACAGTACATACAATTTAAATTATCTTAGATGCACAAATAGGGAGTTTCATAGCAATTATGCTGATAATCAGAATGTGTTTTGACATTGCCATGTCGCATTATCAGAGTTGTGATCAGTTTACTTCAGATTAGATTAGTTCATGATGTGCATTTCTCTTAATTTAATATTTAATATTAAATTGAAGATGAATGAATTTAAGGAGTTAAAGGGGTTAAAGTTTCCATGAAAATTCAGACTGTATACAGCAAGTTATACACTTTCACAAGAGCTGAAATGATTCGTCGACAGAAAATTACAGCAAGAAAATACCAACTATTTTAGTAATTGATTAAGTCCTTTTTTTCAAGTGGAAAACTTCTCATTTGTCAGGATTTACTGTGATTATTTCCCTTAAGTGATAATAAATCAATATCTTTGGGTTGGTTGGGGAAAAAACTTTTTGGACCAAACCGAAACAATAATGGCAGATTAACCCAATTTCCCACCCATTATTAGTCACTAGTCGTCATTATTTCCCATTTCAAAAATTCCAAGGTTATATAATGGTGGTAATGCAAGATTAGTCAATGTATTTTTCTTTTACAGATATTTTGAAGTTTGAATTGAACATGACATAATTTCACTGGCAACAGGCCTGCAACGCTGATGTGAGACGAGCGCGAGGCGAGCCGCCACCTTGTGCTGCCGAGCACTTTCCGAGTTATCTGGTGCTGAGGCATGGAATGAGCAGATAAAACAATTCTAAAGGGGAAATGATTCTGTCCGTAATCAGATTTATTTACGCAGCCCACTGAGGAAGATTGATGTCTTATCTGTGGCTGCGGATTTCAATTCTCTATGCTACGATGCAGATAAACAATCAGTCTGCTGTCTCCAGAGCTTTTTTTAATTGTTTGTGTGTGTGCGTGTGTGTGTGCGCCTATTAGCATGTTTTGTCTATCAGCACGTTTTTTGACAACCGAGACAGTGATGTTTCAGAATAAAGTCGCCATCTCTGTCTCCCCAGCTTCTTCCATGACTATTTTTCATGGCTGTTAAATGCCAGACATATGCTCTTACATCTTTGTGACTAGCAATTGAAAAGTGGAGCTCAAGCAGAGATCAAACCACCGCTGTTGCTCCTGTCTAGCTGGGAGACATGCTTTCTCCTTTCTCCTGAGTGACAAAGGAGTAAGCCACCATTTTGACTGCGTTGTATGTCAAAATCCATGTTGTACTTTTCCTACAGTTTGCAGCATAGTTTTATTCTGCATCCTAAGGCCCCCATCAGACAGAATGCACTTTAGCAGCCTGGGGCACCTTTTTGTAATTGTTTTCAATGAGAGTGATGCGTTTTGCTTGCTGCATCGAGTTGAAAAAAAATTCAGAGGAAAAGCGCCCGATGTCGTGAAGCGTTTCTTCCCTTTGTCCAATCAGATGACTTGAGAGGCGGGCCTAATGTGGTCGTGATGACAACAAGTGGGAGATTCATGTTTTGCGTTAAGCTAACGTTAGCTCACTTTCAACGTCGCCGCAGGCAAGCTGCGAGACGTATCTGAAGAAATTGTAGCCTCAACTTTCTAACGGGATATTTTGTCGATTTAAAACCAGCACTGTGTCATCTTGTGGGTAGTCTCGTGTAGCCAGACATATCTCCACAGCGCTGTGTCCACGCTGGGGGAAAGTCTGGATTCAATGCGCTTTCACTCCTGCATAGTGAAAAAAACTCCCTGTCCTGTTTATATTTGGTTAAATCAATCACAATCGTCCTGGGCATCGCCACGCCCCGACGGTGCCTCTGCAAAATAGCATCGGGAGGGAACCCGTTTCGATGTAACACAGACACAAAAATGTTGTGAACATTATTCTTTGTAGATCTTTACAAACATTCACCAAAAGAACAGAGCAGGCCTGCCTCATTGCACAATCCAAATCTATTGTCATTTTCAGCATGTAGGTTGATAACTCAGAGGCTGTTGCCGTTGTTGACTTGAAGTAAGGCTTTATCCAGGCACTGTTCACATAGTAAGCCAGGCTATCTTGTGGGCATTGTCCGATCTCAGCGGACCTCCGCTGCTGCGGTCCCTGGGACCAGACCTCCGTGCACTGGTGCTCACAGAGCTGGATTTAAATCAGCAAAGTGTTCCTCAGGTCCTCACTCTGCGTTGTTGGAGGAAAAACAATCAGGCCTACAGAAAGCAGCTCCGTGCAGACTGCTAAAAGGCGCTCTGTCTTATCTGGTCGGCTTCAACAAAAAGGCAGCGCCGTGCGCCTCACGTTTTTCAACCTGCAAAGCGCTATCTGTCTGATTGTGGCCTAAGCTTGTATTCCCCTTGGTTGAAACAAAATGTTAATGTTTCTCCTATACAGTGACTAAGTGATCTGCTAATATGGTTTGTCAGTGAACAACAGTGGAACACAGTATATGTGTTCACTAAGGGATGAGGAGCTCATTACTTGTATGTAGGCCTATTATTCATGTGGCACATTATGTTAATGACTTAGTGTGCCAGGGATATGGACTATTTTAGTGTTTTTACTATCATCTAGTTTTGTGGTATATTGATACTCAAGTTCAGGGTAGTTTCCATGGCAGCCACTATATTTGATGGCAGTGGCTGCAGTCTGTTGCATTGGGATTTACGATGTTGTATTGGGAATTAGGAAGGGAAAGCTCTCCACATCTTAAAATAGGCCAGTCAAGGAAGGTGTGAAAACAGAAACTTGGCATTACCTGCACAGGCTGTTGCTCAGAAGCTAACAAATTGCACAAGCACACCTTTTTTTTTCTTCCTTTCTCTTGCTCAAAGCAAAAATGTTGATAGACAGCTCTCGCATTTTTCTAAGATTCCTTGTTCCTTGTTATTAAGTTGCATTCTTATTCCTGAGGAATAAACTACAACGGAGCGGTAAGCGAGATCTGAGAAAGATTGCTCCCCTCCCCTTCCCCACTTAGACAGCTCGTCTTATTATCTCCTGAAATGGCAAGGTTACAGTACCTACAGGTGCAGAGGAAGGTGAGTGTGTTAGCTTTTTATCTTTAAACCAGTCAACCTTAACGGGGAAGCACAGCCACTGAAGTCTCATCAGACTCGCCGAGGAATAAACATTCTCTTATGTACAAGTTTTGCAATTCAGCTGAGCTACTTAGATGGGAAATGGGATAATGCTGAAATATATTAGGTGTGTTTAATGGACCTGGAGAAATACTGGGAAAAAACAACCTTGGTTACCTCTGGCATTAATATAAAATTTATGAGAAGGATTTAGGCCGATCTCCTGCAGAGCCTTGAGAAGACGTTGCTTTGTCAGTCAGCACACGTTTAGCATAAATCTCTCACTTCTCCTTTTTCTGCAGCCACCTTGAATCTCCCAGCATTCACTCCTTTCTGCTGTTGTACCACAGTCGGATTGTCACCATTTTCTTGTCTGTTGAGGTTTTAGAAGTATTACGTCTCATGTCTGTCTTTTAATCTTTTTTAAAGATCGTATTTTTGTAGGCTATAGATGATATCTACATGGCCATAGGGAAAGTGATCTAAATCTTCAGTTTACCTCGTTTGACTTTATAGTTTCTTAATTCATTGCAATCTGTGATATTATTTGCCTTGATGTTTTTAACAGTTAATTGCAGAAGCCATTATGTTGTCATTTAGTTTGACACCTTTTTTTCAGATTTCTAAAAACAAAAGCCCTGCTTTCCTCTACTACTGTAGTACACTGTATGTGTTTATGTATTTACAAAATCGCCCATTTCATATAGATTTGTTCATTTACATGTTTAATAATTGCTGTCATTGTAATGCTTGTGTTACTTTTTCCTTTGGCCATTTATTATTAACGTGTCAGAAATTGGACTTATTGATTGCACCCCATTTGCATTCATGTGAAAGCTGTAATAAATTGAGCCATTTTCCCTCATACAATAGTTAGGCTATCTGCCTCTTAATAGGAGCGACATTTTTACAGGTGAGGCAACTGTCGTCTGCCTTAATGTGATTCATGAATTTTGTGAATGGACTCTAATGAGCAGCATATTTCAATCAGCTTAAGGATCAGGAGCAGGGGCCCTCTCCTCCTTCTGCTGCTTTTGATGGTGATGGAAATTATCAAGCAAATGGTGTGGTACATTTCCTTTTTTTTTTTTTTTTTCTAAAGTTCACAAAGCCACATTTTCAACTATCAAAGAGGAGTTTTTCAGTGTGATTACCTTTTAGTGACCTCCACAAATAAGAGCTGGAGGAAGACCTTCATGTGCTGCTGGTTTGCATAGCCATACTTGACTTATGAATATAATTGCCAATATCCACACATATATGTTTTTCTATGCATAACTGCATCCTTTACCTGTGTTTGAAAATGTTTTCAGTGACATTTCAGTTACAACACATTGAGCTACACGCTTTGTGATCCAGAAATTGAGAAATGCAGAGCTATAAATACAACATGATTAGATATTCCTGTTTATTCAGTGTTTGCAAGAGAAGATCAACAACATACATCATCATTGTAGAACAATTCCACCAGAGAATCAGTAGAATAGCACCGCATGTCATGCAGAAATGTATTGATTTATTGATGCTGCTTTGTCTCTGGATATGCAAGTACTTGAAAGGACAAATCAGAGAGGCAGGGGTGATAATATTTAAAAGAAAACCATGTAGTCATACTAATGAGTTCACTGTGCTATTTATACATATATTCTGAACTTTGTGTATACAGCCGGCATTTTTTCTCCTTAGTAGTCATAAATGGCTCGTCCTACTCACTTTTTCACCCCGAGTGCATATTATCTAGAGCACAAAATGGCTGCTGTCTGAGGCTTTGTTTGCACACTGCCTGTATGTAATTGTGCTCAATAGGTAGCAAATCCAGCCTCGTAAATCAGAGACCCGTCCACGGTTACGAATATGATCTAGCTCGGCCTCTGTGAACAAACATTTACCCAGGTCTTGTGGACCATGATGCACCTGTCCCACAGAGACAAACCGGGGATCAGGACCCTCAGTGGGGTTGCTCTGAGCTGCTGGAACTGGTTCAAGGGTTTTAGCTTAAAGCTATTATTAGGACAAGTTATGCTCTATGGATCTGCTTTTACATGGAGTCTCAAATGACCACTCACACCCACTAATCCCGGTGTTTAGCGAAAATGTTTTTATCACCAAGCAAGCTGATCTTAATGGGAGGAAACATAGTTAATCAAACCATAACGGTGAAGTAAAGTGAAGCCTCATTCAGTCTCAGGGTTTTAAGGCTCTCAACTGGCTCAACAACAATTCTGCGTTTAATATGTTTACTGTTATTTAACCTAATCAGTATGCATGTACAATTGTTAACACCATCTCATAATATTTACTGTCTCCTATAATGCTTTTTATTTAATTAGACAAATTGCACTCAGTCAGTCGGAGGAAGCAAATGGCATAAAACAGAAGTAAAGTTAATTGCTTCAGAATAAAGCCAAGTCTTTTAATTAACCTCTTTAATGAAGGCAGTCACATCGGAGCTGAAGGAGATCCATGTCAAGAGCAAATCATCAGGTTTGGGAAAAAAGGGGAAAAAAATGATTTGATATCACAAGCTTCTCGATATTAAAAGCATCCAGCCACTTCTGTGTAATGCTGCTATTCATTCTGAGCATCGAGCGAGCATCCGAGAGAGGCAGCCATGATTAATTTACATCCGTTAGAGCTGGAAAGAACCAACAAACACCATGCGAAAGCCTTTCTTTTGCACTGAGGAATGGTTTCCTAATGCCTCTTAATGCACATAGGTCAACCACGTAAAAGAAAATATCATAAATCAATATTGCCACCATATATCTTACATTCAGGCCCTCGGGTAAATGCTGTGCATCATAATCTTCTCATAGCTGCACTTTCGCCTGAGGGATGTTGCCTTTAGAAGTCATATCACCCCGTTTGTAGAATTCACAGGATTTACGACTCCTGATAAGTCCACTTCCCTGGTTTGCAAGAAATGACATTTACTGTATATACCGGGGTGAAAAAGAGTGCATCACATTAATTTAGCTGATGCTTTCATCCGAAGCGACTTACAATAAGTGCATTCAACCATGAATATACTACCCAAAAATTGCAAGAATCATACATAAACCTAATAAAATAAGCAAAACTGCTTCAAGTGCTCAATTTTAGAAACAAGAGATAGACAAAGTAAATGGTTTTTTAAACAAAAATGTATTCATAATCCATGATGCAGTCTGTAAGTCAGTTTGTAGTGCAAATACACAATAGGTTTCACCTGATAATAAAATGCAATAGTATAGTATGGTGTAGAGCTGCAATTAATGACTGTTTTCATTATTGAATAATCCTGATAAATAATTTATTAAGTAATGATTTAGTCTATAAAACGTCAACAAAATCCTGACATATGGACGTCACAATTTCCTAAAGTCCAAGGTGATGTTTTCTCTGTTTTTCTCTGAACCCTAAAGACTTTCCGTCTACCATCACATAAGACAAAGAAAAGCAATTCTAGCCTACTCACAACTGAAAAGCTGTAAGTGTATTTTATTCACTATCAATTTATCTGATAATTACTTTGTTGATTAATTGTTTAAAAATAGTGTAAAAAGTCCATCTCTGCTTGTTTTTTTTTTTTCCAACCGTCAGTTGAAACCCCAAATATATTCAGTTTACAATCATGTAAAACAGATAAATGCTACACATTGTCACATTGGAAAAGCTGAAACCAGAGAATGATTTGCATTTTTACTTAAAAAAATTACTTGAATGATTAATTGATTATTATTATTAATCGATAGTTGCCGATTTGTCTGTTGAGCCACTAATTGATAAATTGACCAGTTGTTTCTCTTTAGTAAGGTGGTTCCTATTTTGTCCATCTGGTGAGTGTCTTTTATTTCGCCTTAAAGGCCCTACGAGGGACTTTCATTTTGTGTTTATTTTAGCGGACCCTTTCGGACAAAAACAGTAGTGTTTTAACATTCTCAAGTAATGGTATGTTTTCATAATAATAAGCCAACAGCAAGATATATCAACATTATAATGTTACGTTATAAGCCAGTTGTACTAATGTCCACCGTGACTTACACCTTAGAGTATTCAGAGGACATTAATTAATATATTGATGTACAACCAGGTCTCGCAATGCATTTCATAAATAAAATAGACATAATACATGCCTGTCTAGGATGAAGAGGGCCAATTCAGCATCGTTTTTTATCCTTTCAGATCCCATTAGCAACCAAGGTTGACTTGCATTTTCACCCTTGCTCGATCGCTTTCCCTTTTAGTTTTTCATTCAATTCTTTTCCTTTTTGCTAATATTGCCCCAGTATCAGCCATAACCACAAGATATAAGAAAAATGGAGTTCTGTGAGCCTGGATAACTGCGTCCATGATGTAAACACAGGCACCTCCGTTCTGGGTGCTGTCGTCTGCCCCCGACCCGGGAACATGTATACTGAAATAACTATATAGAAATGTAGCACTATAGAATCTTCATGCTGATGTGCTAGTTTGCTTATGTAGGTCATATAGAGGCATAGTTAGTAAATTGAGAATGTTTCATAACCAGTCAAAAAGTCCTCGTAGGGCCTTTAACTCTACAAATCGACATTGACTCTGTGAGTGAATCCACACGTTGCACTGACTTCATTGAGGTGTATCGATTACAGACATGTTTCTGTTTTAAATGCTGGTGTGATCCTGTAGTCTCAACATCTATCTACAGATGTCCATGTTGACTGGGACTGACCCCGCTGACTGATGGACTGGATGACTGAAAGACTAATGACATGGACAAGACTGAAAGCATAATGATGTCCTTGTTGAGGCTGATGATATAGCTGACTTGAAATTGTGTCAAAGCCAGCAGGTGAATATTCATGCTGTCTTGTTTTCTATGTGGAACCTCCTGAATTCCCAAGAGAAAGATCAACGCAGTTCTTCAAAAGGTTAAACTTGGTTGCACAGCTCCAACCTTCCAAGTATCTTATCAAATGGTGCATGAAGATAATAAATTGAGTCTGGCCCAGGAGGGACAGGCAAGTGAGACCTTTCTGTATTATTAAAAAAAGTAATTTCTATCATTCACAAGTTAAAGTTTCTGGAGGTTAAAGAGAGTGAAATATGATTGACGTGAATTCTTTTTTTCTGCAAATTTCATGGAAGAGCAGTCAGAAAAGACATAACCATCGCCAGGCCACGGAATAACCGTCTGCTGAATCCAAGCTGCGTAGGAAAGCAGACGATGGTGAAAAGAGGGAATCCCTCCAAAGGCTGTTTCAGTTGTGACGCTGCTCTGTGTACACCTGTTTCTTGTGGATTTGAGGAGGAAATAGTTTCTGGTGTAATATGCTTTGAAATTATTTTGTCACAATGTTCCTCCAGTGAATTATAGTTATTCAACAGGGTGTTCATTTCAAATATTTACTCTATTTGAAGTTTGAGTGCTAAGAGTTTGAGAGGAGCCTTATAATGGTTAGCATGTTTTGTTTCAGAACAATTTTACAGTATATTGTGTTACTGTAAGTAAAACTTAGCCGTGGCTGGAGGCATTATGTTTTTGGGTTGTCCATACGTACGTCCCGATCTTGTGAACGTGATATCTTAGGAATATCTTTCTTCAAATTTGCCACAAACATCCAGTTGGACTCGAGGATGAACTGATTAGAAAAGGTCAAAGGTCACTGTGACCTCACAAAACATGTTTTTTTGTCCGTAAATCAAAGAATTCTTATTTATGACAAAATGTCACACAATGTCTAATAGGATACAATGATTAAGTGATGACATTTTATACCCAAAAGGTCAAAGGTCAACTTCACTATCACATCATAATGTTCTGTAAAAAGAGTGGGTGACACTAATCTTGGGTGTCCATCTCACTGTGCTGATTGTTTAGATCTTCTGTGCTGCCGGATTGAAGATGTGTGTGAAGCATCCACATTTTGCCAAAAAATACACTTAATACCTTTTTATTAAATTCCTTCAAAGTCTTCACTACATATATTATGTGAGTGTGGACAGACATGGATGTAAACTGCAACTTGACTGGTTGGCGGATGCATACAACTGCGAGGTGGTAATTGTAGTTTAAAAGCAAGTTTGGTGTGCATGGAGACAAAAAGCCATGTGCCTCCTCTGTAACACTTGGTGGTGGTGCTGCCAATTCTTTTTACATGCCAGATAGGAGCTTTACTGGCAAATATCAGCATGTGCAGAGGGATCATGCTGTCTTGTCTTGATCCTGCCAGATCTGAGATCCTTTACTTCATTTGCTGAGTCTTTGATGCTGCGTTCATGTCATATGGGATGGATGGTAGAGATGTTCACGTCCAAGGACAACTCAGGACTGTTTCAGGATTGCAGAGTTAGACTGTTTGAAATACTGTGAAATCAAATGCCAATACAGTACTGCATCCATGTTTGTTTGATTTTAAGGTACTTCCTATCATCAACCACTAAGTCGAATATCGAGCTTTTATAAATGTTTGATTTCCCTACTTGTAATTACGACTTATGATGTTGATGTAAACGCTATTTTCAAGTCCGAAATTGGTAATGTTTCCATCTTGGTAATAACTCAATATAGCATGAGGGCTACACTTTCTCATGGTACTTTAATGATAAAAGAAAATAAAGAAAAGTCGGGAACAAAAACCTGCAGGACTGGTGACTAGGGATGGGTATCGAGAACCGGTTCCGAGTTGGAACCGGTTCCGAATGATTGATGACTACAAATAATTCTTCCAATACTGTATATTTTTCTTAGAGAGCTGCTCAGAGAGCAGTCAGTCCG
>JAOVVB010075033.1:0-13850 GCA_028570985.1 Heterobranchus longifilis
ACCTACGTCTTACTGGACCTGCTGTCCGCCTGGAGGCCAGCCGACCTACGTCTTACTGGACCTGCTGTCCGCCTGGAACCAGCCGACCTACGTCTTACTGGACCTGCTGTCCACCTGGAGGCCAGCCGGTACCGTGAGCGCCATCCCTCCATGTGTCCGACCTGCTGACGGTCCGATCCGAACCGTAAGTCGGTCTGAGTCTGTCCCAAGGAACTGGGACCGCCAGACCGCCACAGTCAGGCACAACAACGCTACTGATAAGAGCTGATGTCAAAGTAACTGAATATTATTTTTCATAACCATAATAACAATAATTTCTGTAATAACCTTTTCCCCGTGAAGCATCATAACTTCTCTTCATCTGTATAATAAATAATGTTTTCATTTTCTTTCTTTAAACATCCAGTTTAAACATCTGTTCATTATATCATTAATTTATTAAACCAATATTTATCTGAACTGCTTATAAATAATTCTTCATATATATATCTTTCTGTTTTTGTCTGGATTTGTTTATTGATCTGTTGATTGATTTGTAATTGATCCCTGTATGCAGATTGATCGCTTTCCATTATGAGACGAGATTAATTAATTAATTGATTAAATAATTAATTGGCTGATAGCCGAAGGTTAGACCCATCACTCTCCTTCCTCTTTAGTACCAGTTCATATGTTGGTGGTTCATAATTTTGAATTATGAATTATCATTACATATTTTGGGTATTAATCAATTAATGAATGAAAAAACCTTAATAATGCTACACTTGTGCCCTGGCTCAAAGGTTCAACATGCTAACTACTCGCTGCTAACGAGCCGCGCAGTGCAGACATCGAGCCAGTCCACCAGGAAACCCAGACTGGATTGTAGTTGTTGGACTCCTGTGATCCAGGGACAGCTCAGCATGGTGCGTTGTGGAAGATACGCAGCCTCTCTGCAGATATCCGGTCCAGATATCCGGTCCAGATACCCAGCAGACGGCCAGGGACACTTTCTCAACTATGTGGAAAGTGAATATGCAAAAATGGAAAATGAGCATCAGAAACTTTGCAGGGACGAGAGGACATGTCCACAACAACGGCTCACTGAATAAACACCACTACTTTGCAACGTCAGAAAGCCGCTCTGGCGTGTAAAAGAGTCGGGGGTAGGCACACGCATGATGTCATAGCTAGTGAGAAAGACCACATTCATTCATGGCCTGTCAGCAAAACAGCCAGTTACTGATGATGGTTCGAACTTTGTGAAAGCTTTTCAAATGTGTCTTTTATAGTTTGTTTTAAAGAAAAACTAAATGATTAAAGTCGTATATCGAGTGTGGTGTTAAAGAATCAGAACGTTTATTTTCAGGCCGTATCACCCAGCGGAGCGGTCAGGGTCCAGAACCAGATTCATCCTGCCGGTCTGGGAATTGAACCGACGACCTCCTGGTCACAAGCTCACTGCCCCAACTCTCACATCAGGTGTTTCAAGTAAATGATCAATTATAAAAAATGCTACTAGCTACTCAAGTGTGAGTTATTATATTATTATTATTGTAAATGGAATATCTTTTGGTCTTGGACTGTTAATCAGACAAAGCAAGCGATTTACAATGTTCTGACATTTCATAGACTAAACAATAAAGATACATATATATAATAATAAAAACATTGATGTGTAAAGGTGAAGTCCGACCTGTGGCACTGAAAGCAGAATGATTGCTGGATTATTACCAAACTCTTCCGTCGACCCCTGATGCATCACGACAATCCTGAAGATTCATCTGTTACGTAAAGATGAGTGTGAAATAATGCTCTCTGTTTCCACATCCTCCACAGGGTTGCTTTTTACTGATTATTTCCTTTTGACAGCATACGATACAGTCCGACTTTATTGCCAGCTGATGCGTTTACAGAAGTTGGTATTCTCCATTTAAAACATGTGAGGAGTCAGCAGAGATACTGTCATTATATTAAAGTTCTGGATGTGGATTAACTGATTCTGTCTCTGAGAGCTGGACTTCACTGTGCATGTAAACACACCGACTGTTTTTCCAGTAAGACACACTGCTGCTGCCGATTGTAACATCGTGTAAATACTCGGCGCTCCCTGTGCAAAGCACTGAACCCTTTGAGACCTGCAGGAGCGCCACTGTTTCTGGGCCCCCTGACTGTGTTTCAGAGGCTCCAGCAGGATGTTGGATGTTGATACTATATGAGACGTGTTCTACCTGTCGGGAAAGTGGCTCAATAACGCTCCTGAGTTAAGCTACATTTTAATGAGGGAAACTGCCATGGCCATTTTCAAAGGGGTCCCTTGACCTCTGACCTCCAGATATTTTAATGAAATGTGTTCTATGGGTACCCACAAGTCTCCCCTTTACAGAAATGTCAACTTTATTTTCATCTCATGCAGTTTGGGACAAAAACCTGCAGCTTTTCTCCTGCAGTACAAATGTGTTATTTTATTCTAAAATGGTGTATTTGAGTATTTCTGCATACTGGGTCCATAAACAGTCTGAATTACATAAACTGGGTATCACTGGAAAGATGAGACTCTTATGGATTCAATGAGCCCACCTGTATACCTGTGTGATGATGTCAGTCTCCATAGCAACCATTTCATTGTAGTGAGACCATTTGTTTAAACTTGACCTCTCTGTATAAAATGACCTGTAGTGACCTCGAGGATAATCAGCCTCATGAAACTTTACAAACACAGACTACAGACTGAGGACATCCAGAGGATGGAGAGCTGTCCTACAGATATTCACAATAAGAAACTTTACAAACACAGACTGCAGACTGAGGACATCCAGAGGACGAGAGCTGTCCTACAGATATTCACAATAAGAAACTTTACAAACACAGACTACAGACTGAGGACATCCAGAGGACGAGAGCTGTCCTACAGATATTCACAATAAGAAACTTTCTGAGCAGTTTCCAGAAGTGCTCACCATCCAGTCACCAAAAAATGCAATTCTCGCAGAAATCTCCAAATGTTAAAGGTTTTTGAAACCAAATCACAGCATGAATTTTTCTATGATTTTCCTCAGTGTCTGGGTGTGTTAATGAGGTATTTTGGAGGAAATTTCTACATTTTTTTATCAATTCTCGAGTGGTCAGAAACAGTTAAATGTTGCACCAAATCTGTGTAACAAATGGTGTCAACCCCAAAATTGCTGCAACAACTTATGAGACATAATAAAACATTTGTACATTGACCAAATGTTGCGATCATAATGTTCTAAGACTTTATACACAATAAGCCCTCAAAATGTAATAGGCCTAAACAAAACACAAAGTTTATTACAGATGTATGAGTATAAAACCTTGACACGGTGCTGAGCCGCATCTCAGATTCATCTTCAGCTTCTTTCAGATGATGTCATCACTTCTGTGTGGCGTCTGCTGACCTGCTGTCTGCCCTGAAACATCACCTGCTCCCTCGAAACAAGACAAACATGGGTCTCAGAGGGTTTTCCTTCTCAGAAACGTGTTATTAAACTCAACACAACTAAAACATCAGTCTCAGAACATCGTGTTCAAAGCTGCTTCTACGGATAAAAAAAGCTCTGAGGACGGAAACGTTTCGCATCAAAATGAGAAACGTGGATATCATTATTGACTGAAAGTACTTTTATTTTGAAGTAATTAAAAAAACGCTTAAAAATGGTGCAATAGCAGATGATATAAAAGGAGGAGATGAAATGATGTCTTGAAAAGCCTGAATATTGTTCACCAGAACCAAAAACAGAGACCAGGTCTCACCTGTTCTCCACTGGCTCCTGGTTCACTACACAATTCATTTCAAAATCCTCACATTTGTTTACAAGTCTTTTCATGGCTCCGCCCCCTCATGGCTCCGCCCCCTCATACATCACTGAACTACTGCCCCCCCATCACACTGTCAGAAACTTAAGGTCATCAAACGCAAAACTTCTGTTTGTCCCAAAATCCAAGACAAAGCGTTTTGGCGATCGGTCATTCTCTGTCTCTGCTCCAAAACTGTGGAACGCTCTACCAGCTCCCATACGGTTCTCCCCTTCTATTGAAATATTCAAAAACAGACTCAAAACTCATCTTTACTCTTTAGCATATAACTGTACATAGTTTATCTCACCCTGTCCTCAACTATTTATGTTACTGATTTGTCCTGTGCCTTCCTTCTGTTAAACTGTCGTTATTATTGTTTTGTATGTGTCTTTTGTTTTCACTGTATATTTGTTTTCTTTGTATATTTCTGTGATGAAAAGCACTTTGGATCAACCCTGTTGTGTGTAAAGTGCTATATAAATAAAGTTGATTTGATTTGATTTGATATAATAGATATAATGTATACAGCTATTTTTGTATTTACATTTTATACAGTGTCATAGTGTGTACAGGTTATCCTTGCTTTTTTTTTCATAGTTTTTACATTTTCTTATGTTGTGTAAACTTGTGTTATTATACTACTCTATGTGCCTCTGCAAATTGCCCCCCAGAGACAAGTAAAATGTTTTTAATTGAATTGAACTGTATATATATTTTTAAAAAGTTGTCTTACACCCCTTAAAATCAAGAAGGCTTCGCGACCTCCCATGAAGCTTTAGCGACACCTAGTAGGGGTCGAGACCCCCAGGTTGGGAACCAGTGTTCCATCTAATCTATTTGTGCTATTTTTAAATTATCTTAATTTTGATCTTTACGTTAAAAAAAAATACTGGAAATAGCAGTGCATCCACATGCTTAAACATTTATATGACACATAGACTATGAGTCAATGTCAAAAACATTATAGCAATAACCAAAAAGATGTAAGCTATAGGTTGAAACTTTTATTGCGCCGACCCCTCTCACAATGTCCAAAAAAAGAACAAGCCATGTCTCGCCTCTGTTGTGTTTATCAAATGTGTATCAGGTATTTCGCACTCGAGCCCTCCAGGCCTGCATTGATCCAATAGTCAGCACCTGCTTTTTCTAAATCCCCTGCCAGCAATGCCTTGCCTCCAGAACAACAAAAACAATTCACGACAAACATTCCCTAAATATTCCAGTCCACTCCACATTAGACAGCTATTTATTTTGTACCCTGTGCGGCTAAAAGCACTCAACAATTACGGCCACACCATAAAACCCAAGCACGCATGTGTAAAGTTCAATGGCAACAAAAAAAAACTTGTTGTGTCCAGTTTTGTTTTCTGTCTTAACCTCAGAATTAGCATATCCTGAGCCCTCCAGCGCCTTAGACATGTGTCATAAGCTTGTTGACTGTTGATTCATGTACGGTAACTGGTAGTAAAGTGTGTGGGTGTTAGGTTCATGCTCACAGAGAGTTGATCCTTGTCCTGCGGCTTGGGCGGTTTCCAAGTCTGGCACCAGCACTGGATCAAGGCGTTCTGCTAACGGGGATTTGTTTGGCTCCACAACACCCATGTCAGACATGTATCCTGGCCCAGCCATTTTGTGTCATCACATGCTTCACAGTAGCCTATGTTGGCCTTGCTGTCTGGAAACCATGCAGAGTGGAAATCATAAATTAGAAACAGTTGACCCACTAAAACTACAGTAATTAGTATTCGTGGCACTGGTGCAGGGACATAAATAACTTGCAGTAACAGAGCACACACTGGTACATGCCTTAAGAACAGAAAGAGTTGACTTTAGGTTATTATAGTGCAGAGGGACAGTACAGGACATGTAAACATCAGTTGAACACCAGTACAGCAGGCTGGTCTCATTCTCTGTTCGTAGCAAAGACTACAAAAAGTAATGCACTGTAATTCGTACATATCGCACGTAATTGTGAGACACGAGGCCCGGGTTTAAAAGAACTTGATCAAACACAGGACTTTGCCCCAGGAGACTGGAGTTTGAATCCGTGTGTATCACGCGACCGTCACATGTATTTAAAACGGAACACGGAAGTAGGGATTTTAATGCCAAGCCCCGTGGGTTTTTTTTACTAACAATACCCAGTTGTTTTGATGCCTAAACCTATATATTTGTAACTTAAACCTACCGAATTAGTCCCATTTCACAACGTTAATGACGTGTGTATCATGCGACCGTCACATGTATTTAAAACGGAACACGGACCTATTTTTTATTTATTTATTTTATTTATTTGTTTATTTGTCAGGGACAATGCAAACAAACATTGTAACAGTAACAGATTACAGATGTTGCATGTAGGTTTTCTAAGCCGTCCCTGGTTAGGCTTTTCTACTTAAAAATCATAACATATCATCATTACTAAAAATACATTTCTTAAATTGAGCACATAAATAGTGACATTCTCATGTGACACGATCATATAGAAATGACAATATTTACAATTATTTTACATGTGTTGTGTACGTGTGTGCGTGTGTGCTCCACAACTCCCGGCAACATACATGTATCGCCAAGAGCTAGTGAAGGTTTTTTACTAACAAGTCGTTTTGTTGCCTAAACCTACCGAATTAATCCCGTTTCACAACGTTAATCACGTATGCACATCCAAGCAAGCAGTAATGTGCGCAGATTTAGAGGAGATGCATTTATTATAAAGTGGAACACTGGTCCATTATGGTGCATTATGACGCTGTTATTCCTGCCATGCACAATAAGGTGAATGAAAACATTAAAGATAAAGACAATCATTTTCTGAAGTGGCGGACTGTGCAGAGTGAAATTACACAGGGCTGCAGGTGTGAGTATTGTGCAGAATACAGTTCATCATGTAGGCCTATTGTAAAACTAAATAGTAAGGTCATAAAGAGCAGCAGGGCATGTTGGTGAAAATAGATTGTTTGTCAGGGTACAAAACTATCATGTTGCACAAACGCAATGTAGCAGAAATCAGATTTTACAAGGCTTTTAAATCAGAGAAAAGCTGACACACGTGCGCGCGCACATACACACACACACACACACACACACACACACGCATAGAGCTTCAGCAGGTACATCATGCACATCAGATAAGATAAGAAATATAACAGTAAGCTATTTCATCTCCAATAAATATATTATTTCAGTGGATACCTTAGTTTGTTGACCTTTCAGCATTATCACAGGTTCATAAAGACAACATTTAAAATAGGCTGCACTTTTGCTGTTTGAAACATTAATACCAAGTAGACAACAAAATAAAAAAAAATAGATTAAGAATTACAAATAGACCCACATTTAAAATTGCCAATATCCAAAGTTAATCTAAAATCTCTTATCACAAATCTAAAATGCTGTCTAAAGGCTCTGCCGTCATTGAACAGATGAAAACGTGATCGAACATCATGTGTCGAAAAATCTTTCTTGACTTTGTCAGGGGGGGGGGGGGGCTGCGAGTGCCCTCTGGTAGATAAAACATGATAAAGTGCTCTCTATCGGCGCCCCTCCAGTGGAGAAAAAGTGATGAACTGCCCCCTAGGGTGCCTTTCCGGTGGAGAAAACATGATGCAGTGCCCTCTAAGGTGGCCTTAACATTGAAAAAACATGATGCAGTGCCATATAGGCTGCCCTACATGCCAGAAAACTTTCTGCGTGCTGGTGCCCCACGCAATGCATTCTCATAAACGAGTTGTAATGAATACGAAATGCGAAAACAGTTCGTAGATATAGTACGTGTTCCGTTTTAAATACATATGCCAGTCGTGTGACACACACATCATCAACGTCGTGATTAACATGAAACGGGTCTAATTCGGTAGGTTTAGGCAACAAAACAACTTGGTATGGTCAGAAAAACTGCTGGGATTGGCATTAAAATCCCTACTTCGTGTTCCGTTTCAAATACACATGCCGGTCACGTGATACACACGGCATTAACGGTGCGATTAACGTGAAACAGGACTAATTCTGTAGGTTTAGGCTACAAATCCATACTTCTGTGTTCCATGTTCAATACATGTGCCAGTCACGTGATACACACACCGAACACCGGTCTCCACCCCCGTCCACCCAAAGCATGTCTTTGTATCTTAAACCTGGACCTCATGTCTCACAATTACGTGCATTGTACGAATTACAGTGCATTACTTTTCGTAGTCGTTGCTACAAACAGAGAATGAGACCAGCCTGCCCCACCGAATGCAGCTGGTGCCCTTTTATATTTTTTTTCGCCCCTGCCCCTCAGACAGCCTGAGTCCGCCACTGACCCGGTATGTAGCACTCGTGTGAAAACAGCCCTCAGGTGCACCAACCGCCTTAAATCACCTGCGAGCATCTGTGGCCAGATTCTGAAAGCATGTGCCGATAAGCTGACAGATGTCCTTGTGGATACAGTCAGTCTTTGCCCTTTGCTCCAGTTTGTAATGTTTCAGTGCAATACAACATGCATGTTGTAAAACCTAGGATATCCTGCCTGAGGGACTACCACCCTGCTGCACTTACGTCTGTCATCATGGGATGCCTCGGACTGCTGGTCAAAACCCACACTTCCCCCCCGGGCAGTCTATACAGTCTGCAGTTAGAAGAGCAAATAGATCAACTGCCATCACTTTCAGCCCACACTGCTCCATCACATTTGGACATGAAGAGCATAATATGTGAAGATACTGTTGATTACAGCAATACAGTTCTCCTCATCCTCAGGGACTGAATGTTGGACTTGCTGAGAGGCAGATGAAGATTGACACTTCCTCCACTCATTCTCAGCACTGCAGACACCCAAGACTCAGTGCTAAGCTGCCATTATTCCCTGATCACACATAACTGAGGCACAGCACAGCTCCACTTTCATCATTTTGAGCATGACACCTCAGTCATCAGCACAGTCGATAACCGAGTTTTCATGAAAGAAGAAAAAAAAAAGAAATCGGATTATTTCTGGCTTTCAGCAATAGCCTGATTTCTGAAACGACGTATTTTATGTCGTAGAACAAAACATCAAAATCTCTGAAGCTTGTGTTAACCGCAGACCTTATTTCAGATGTCTGACCAAAAACATAAAAAAAACCCATTGACTTCGAGGCGAGGGAACCGGAATGCTAAAGTGCTTCCTCATTTCACACAGAGCAAGTGTTCATCGCTTTCTTGATTTTATGAATTGTATTTTTCTTTTTTACCTCATTATTTCTTGACTTATTGAATTGAGAAAGAGATCACATTCTGCCTATACCCATTGACTTCATCTGTTTTGTTTTTGTTTTTATATCTGACATTTCATCCTTAAGATTTTGTATTAATATATCATTGTTAAATGTTTCTTTATTGACCATAAAAAAATGAATTACATATATATTAGAGATGTTTCGATACAATTTTTTCCTTCCCGATTCCGATACCTGAACTTTTGTTTCCACCGATACCGAATACAGATCCGATACTTTCTTTTATTATCTAGTTTTCAGTCATAACTAAAAATAAACATAAATAAGCTACTTTAAAGTAAAAAAAAGAAGGGAAAAAAAGACATTTCAGGGCTAAATTACGTGAAATCAGAACATGTACTGGCCGAGAGAGAGAGAGAGAGAGAGAGAGAGAGAGAGAGAGAGGAGGTTATTTGTAAAATTCAGACCCATGTGCAAAGTAAGGAATAACAGGTTTCTTATATAACATAAAATTCAGAATACACGTGCTACTTGTGAGCAGAGGTTTAATGAACGGGGTGCATGTGAGTTTTTATGAATATTTATCACCGTTATCATGACAATGTTCAATCGTGTCATTTTGGTTTAATTGACACTTAATGACAACAGTCATAAAGATTCCTTCATGCACACACTTTCAAATAGTGTGTTACCATTTATTCCTCATGGTAGTGAGACGGAGTGGGAGTGAGTAACCTAACATCTAATATCTAACATCATACGTCGCACATCTAGCAGTGACGAGTGTGCGTGAGTCAGAGGTGTGAGTCTCTCAATGACAACAAGGTGAAGGAGATAAGTGTGCACTTCAGGAAGCAGCAAAGACACAGAGGAAACCCCCTCATTCTCATCAATATGCCCTAAGTGGAGACAGTCAGCAGTTTCAAGTTCCTTCAGATCAGCAATACTGCGTGATGTTGACATTTAAATTCAGCTTGGCTCTGTAGATCCTCACTAGCTACATTAGAGTGTGTAGCAGCTGCATGCCTGTGTGGCGTCCACGCTGCACCAGCCTGCACTGTAAAGCTGTACAGCAGGTGATGTAAACAGCATAGTTTCTCACAGGCAATAAACGGCCAACCCTCCGGGACATTTTACCACAGGAGACGCTCGAAGGAGGCCCACCAAATCATCCAAGACCGTAAACTATGCAGTCTTTCAACTTCTGGAAAACATTACCACTGTATTATTTCCAGAGCCAAACAGGTTCAGGACAGCGTCGTCCTCACTGCCATCAGACCGTTAAATTTATAACCAAATACCCCTCGCTCACATCTTGCCTTCATTGTGCTGTTTTGTACCATTTGTAATATATCTCTCCTCCTGAAGGCCTATGTACTGTTTTTCATTGTTCTGGAGTTTGTAATACAGATTTGTACTTTTGCTGTCTACACTGTTCTTTTGTGGAGGTACTATTTAATTTAATTACATTGAATTCATTGTTATTTTATTTTAATGCAGGTTCAGATTTAATTTGATTAATTAAATTGAATCTGAAACAGTTAAAAGTAGTGGAGTTTATTAGAGTAAAACATTCACAAAATATTGAAATAAAATCCAAGTGCCTCAAAACTGTACTTAAGTAAAGTACTTGAGTAAATGTACTTACTTTTGACATTTGATGTAAGGATTAATAATATACAATCAATAAAATAATAAGTGAAGTAATGAAGTGCATCATAACATGCTTTTCTTCTAATAAGGGTTCAGATATCTCTGTTTTTATTTATTTTCCTAAATCATGTTTTTTTGTGCAATCCAGGGAATATCAATCAAACTGATGTTGGGTTGTTTTGATTAGAGATCTCAATTTTATTATTATTTTTTCATAAATCATGTTTTTTTTATTGTGCACTCAAAGAGAATATCAATCAAACTGGTGTTGGTTTATTCATTTTAAGAATGTTTTTTTAATCTGTTTTTGCAAATTAACTCCTCCAATACAAATAGTTTTATTTAATAAAACAAGTAGGTGAGTAGCCTTACTAGTCTAACAGCGATAAAAGTGAATGATACACATACATAAGTTGTATTAATGTCTGACTTATGGTTTAGTATTAATGGCTCATGGGTTTTTACTCAAATAAACAGATATCTCTTTCTTGTCTCCAACATTTTGTATTGCAGCAAATATTGAGCATTGTTGGAATTCCTTTTTTGTTCTTCTTCAAATATTGACTTAAGGGACCAAAGGTTATTTTTCTTTTTAATAATTCCTCAGAAGATAGCCAAGAGGGGGATGGGAGCTGTTCCTATGGACTCCTGCAGTTCTTATAGACTTCATAAAGCACAAAACTAACACAGGACTTATTGAAAACAGGTATTACAGTTGCTACATGATCCCACGCTCAGATGTAGTGATGCAGCGAGACTGGCTGTGATCTTTCATTCACAGACTGAAAACATCTGAAACCTCATACCATGGTTCTACTGTTTTCCTCCAGAGGCTCGCCGGGAGCTGCAATATGGAGATCTGACTACACAAGAGGATTACCATGGTCTATTTAAGTCCCTCTAGTTCCCTCTTCTGGGAGCACGAGGGACAACATGATCACCATAGCCACGATCACACATGGGGCCTCGGGCTGTAACAACACTAGTGCTAAATCTTAAGTGTTGCATTTATTCAAAATGGCACAGAGGAAGTCAGCCATGAGTGCCTGCCAGTAAAATGTGCTGCTGTGCCACCGGATGAGCTATACTTCCAAGCAATCACACAAAAGTGGAGCCCAGAGCTGAGCGAGGGCAAAATATGATATCCCAATATAGGTCATTTCATATCTCAATAACTATATATATATATATATATATATATATATATATATATAGCATGTTTTCTGGTAATTCAATAAATAAATAAATAGTCTATATGAAATAACCACAAGGTATTTTGTATTGTCCGGTATTTATGTATAGTCCGGTGTGTATTAAGTACTTTACAAATAAAAAAACAGACTATTTTCTCCTTTTATTAAGAACTTTAGTGCAAAATGAACATAACGCGCAAAGATCATAAAGTAAAGCTTCATATAAATGACAGAAATATTGCCGTAATGCAGTTTGGCTGCTGTTTTTTTGACATCCTGATAGAAACGTTATAGAGAAATATATACGAGATTTTTATATAGTTTTTACGATATATACTGTCATATTGCCCAGCCTTTAAGCCACCTTCACATGATTAAGCCCCCTACACCTGTGAAAACGCTCTGCGCTGGCCGTGCTATTGTTTTACTATGGGGAGAGCGGTGCCGCCCGACTGGACGGAGCGCTACACTCGGCGTCGCGCACCGATCAAAACCGCCGCCATGCACTCAAAATTCAAATTATTTAAACTTTGACCTAGTTGTGCTGACCTTTCAAAGCACATCGAATGAGATAGCGGCTGACAGCATTGATGATGTATACCTGCGCTGTGCTTTGCCTCTGTGCCCTCGTGGTTTGATCTTAAGCCGCCTTCACATGATCAGAGCAGAACCGCAAGGTTAGGGTGCAGAGGATGCAGCACACAGCGGCATTTCCTAGTCTAGTCTTTCCATAGGAAAACTATGGAACGACCAGCGCAGAGCATTTTTACAGCCCATTAAGTGTATGGGGCTTTATTGTTCCTTAGCTACAAAGGAAAAATACAGGAAGTAAGGCTTTATTCCCACACAGAGTGCAGGTGGGAGTATTACACCAGGATTACTCAGTTAGCCAGGTAACTTCTAAAACAGCATGCAACAACTTCTCCGAACATTTGTTGAGAAATATTCTGGAGATTTATCCATGATGACGCTGTTGCTGTGTGAGCACTGAGCAACGCTTGCCCTTTTGCACATGCACTACAGAAAGGTGAAAGGTCAAATGTGTGGTGGTGGCTGGCATGCCTTCACAGCAATCAGGGTGAAAGAAAAAGGGTGCAGTGCTGGTCAAAGGGGGTTCAATTACAATAGAGAAGCAATGTTAAAATAACAATTTAAAAAATCATTTATTTCATTTTATGGCCCAAAAGTTTTAGAACTACACAAAAAATGGCAAAACAAGTAATTCTACTTGATTCACTATGCAAATATGGAAGTAGTTGAACTAGGGCAAGCTACTGCAAAATGTAGTTAAACTACATGTAGTTCACAATTCCCCAACACTGTTACAAAACTGTTATTAAAATCTAGCTGCACAATCTATACGCTCACATAAAAATAAGACTACAAATAGTTTGACACCATTTAGCACTTTATATAATCTAAACTTTTATTTTGAAAACAGAGCTTTTATTTTGAGGAGCCGAAATCGGATAAGGAGTAGCTAGCTTAGCTAGCACGGCTAGCCCACACATACACATTATATTTAAAGTAACTGACTTGACCCTCAAACCTTCAGTAATTTTATTTGATAACACATATCGGTAGGCTCGGCTAGACAAACGTGGTCGACTGTCTGCACCTGTAGATGGATGTGTATGTTATTAACAAGCTAACGTACCTCTGATTTCACTCACCGTTGCTGCTGTCTCTCACCACACAGCGAGTTCCGCTAGCTTATCAGAGTTAGCTAGGTTAGCTTTCGTTAGCTAACTAGCATTGCCGAAAAACGGGGTAATTGGCACTCTGATTAAGAGTTTTGCCTCATTAATAGCTTACCGTTTGATGAGACATAATCGGAAAACTATGTTGCTAATCATAAATAACACAGATCATAAAAGTAGAACACAGTGTAGCTACAAGTAAAGTTCTGTGGCTTTCTTCGGCGGAGTTGGTCCCATGGTGTAATGGTTAGCACTCTGGACTTTGAATCCAGCGATCCGAGTTCAAATCTCGGTGGGACCTCGTC
>JAOVVB010075043.1:0-13850 GCA_028570985.1 Heterobranchus longifilis
CAGTACACGTGTGCACGGATGTTGATTATACCAGTAAGAGACGCGCACTAAGACCCAGCAGGGGAGACGATTACCCATAATTCCGCAGCGCAAGAGAGAGAAAAAAAACGATGGCTCAGTTGTGATCACGTGACGACACTCAAAACAAGAATACTCGGTACTTGTAAAGTCAAAATGTATTAAAAATCTTTGCTCGTCCTGCGGAACACTCGCAAACCGCGTTACTCGCAATCCAAGGTTCCACTGTACCTAGGTAGCAATTGAATTTGTATTGCGATTTAAAAAATATCCTGGCTCAATATTATTTTTTACAAGCTTTTGTTTCAATTCTAAACAATCATTGGAAATAATTTGCTCCTGCCAGACAGAATGCTGTGGTATGATGGTTGCTTAGTGGTCGCCTTGCACCTCCAGGGTGTCGATTTTGGACAGTGTTGCAGGCGGTGTATATTATAGCTGCTTTTGTATGTTTGTGACACTATAAATAATGATAATTTCTTGTCATCATTGCTTGTTTTTTTATATTGGTTAATGCAAGCTCTAAAAATTGTAACAATTGGATTAATTGGATTGATGAATGTATCTGGCAGTGACTAAAATCATAAATAGTAATTAATCGATAATACAGGCGGTTGGTAATTAATATAGATTTGTAGTATAAATAACTAATTATTTTTGTATTTGTATTTTGTAATTGTGAATAATTATTGATTATAATTCACTTCCTCTGACTGTGATCCCCTATCCCCTGTCATTATATGAGCAGGAAATTGAAAAGATGCGGTTGGCTGGCTTCATAAGTAAATTATGCAGAAAATCGGGAAAGATGCTCTATGTCGGCATCATTCGCAATTTAAGGACAGGCTTACTTGAGAATGTAAAGAAAATATCTCATGGAGCCTCCTTAAATGAATCATGCTATACTGTTACTGAAGGAGGGGCAGGTTGGCACAGGGGCAGGTTGGCAGACCCCTAGTGGTGAGAATATGAAGAGGAGGATTTGTATCTTTGTGATGTCATCACTTTTTGTGCACATGACTTGTTGATTTCAGGAAGGCAGCTATTGTATATATATAGCCTTTTATAAGTATTATTATTAACATTTAGCACAATCAAAAGAAAATACTTAACACCACACTAATGTTGCTAACAATGTTATCACCCCTGATATTACCCACATCTTCACCAGATAAATGATTAACAATACAGAAACAGGAAATGATCTACCCACCCTTATTATATGCATTATTATTTAAGCGACGACTAAAAACCTATTTCTTAGATTAACTTCAATTAACAAACAAACAAATAAGTAAATAAATAAAAATAAAACATTCTCAACAGTGTTTGACTGATGGCTTTTAGTTAGTAACCTAGTAACCCAGTGTACGGATCTATGCAATGATGGAAACTTTAAGCACTTTTCTAAATCGCTCTGGATAAAAGCCTCTGCCAAATGCCTAAATGTAAATGTAAATGTGGAGTTTTTAATACCTTTTTAAAAAAAAACTTTTTAAACTACTTCATACATTTTACTTGTATTATCACAATGCATTTATATAAAAAGATATATCTTTGCAAATTCTCCCGATATTAAAACAGTACAGTAGTTTCTTGAATTAGAATATACTACTACAGTATACTGCATACTGTACATTTGCTATGCAAATAATAAAAAAAATACAATAAATTAGACAATTTCAACAATTATTCAATATTTCAACTCAAATTTATTCAAAATACCTTTTAACAATATAAATATTATATATTTACATAATTACTACCAATGGTGGGCAAAGTACACAAATCCTGCACAAAAGTAGAGATTACTCAAGTATACAGTAAGCAAATATTACTCAAGTATACAGTAAGTAGAGGTCCTCCATTTATTCATGTACCTGAGTAAAAGTACTCATGAGAAGTACTCATGTTCAAATGTAATACTATGGCAATTCTATACAAATACTATGCACTACATTGGTTAGATAATGCAACGTCATGAAAAAATGTAGTTAAGTAAAAGTACTGATGTTTGCTGTACTTTTGAGCAAAGTAAAAGTTAAAAACCTGTCCTCTAATTAAACTACTAAAATACAAATAAATGACATATGTACTTACATACAGTAACAAAGTACATGTACTCAGTTACCTCCCACCTCTGATTATCATAAATATTATTGGTTGGCATAGCAGCAATTATTGTAAACATTGATCAATAATATTTTTTATGTTCATGGCAAGTTGTATATTTAAATAATAAATCTGTGTTAGTGAGATATTATATAGAAAAGTAGAACAGTTCATGTTAATTAGGTTACACATTATGTTTTTTTTTTTAATAATATGAAAAAACAGTAGTGGTCAGTTCTATTGTAGTTGTAGTTGTAAATGTATGTCAATGTGTAGCTGCCCTCAGGGCTTTTTCCACTAAAACGACAGCATGATGTTCTGTATAGTAAATTTAGCTAATAGAAAATGATTTATCTTAAATTCAAACATGTGCTCACGTTAAAAAAATTAACTTAGCACCAATGTTAGCATAATTAAAAATAAAATGAACAGTATGGAACCTTGGTGTACAGCCTCCTGTAAAGATTTCTGCATGTGTACTGCTGAACATGCAACTGAACTGGACTGACTTGGAAAGCTGATGGTGGCTTTCCATCACATGCTTTAGAAGAAGCTCTCAGATTGCACCACACCGTTATCTTCACAACTCCTATCTGGATATTTAGCATTAACAGGTTCAGCGTTCGGACCCAGTGCGATAGCGTTTTCTGGTTGGTCATCCAGAACATCCTCCATCTCGGCTTCCACGCTCTGAGGGATGTTATTGATCTTGGCAAAACTCTGACTGATCTCCATAAAGGTTTTGTTCTTGGTCTCGGGGAGGACAACGATGATGTAGATAGCAGCCAGGGCGCAGACAAAGACAAAGACCAGGAAAGCATAATTCTGAAGTGACTCCTGCAAAACATACAGGAACATAGTAATAATAAGAATTATGAATTTATTATAATAATAAAGAAATGATCATTCAAAACATATTAGGTGGCTAGTTTTGTAATATTGGAGCTACAATATGAACAATTAGCCTGGTTTCTTTTCTGAACTAGCGGAGTATTCTTGTGGGCTCATTGCCTTGCCATATAACAATGGCAAAATTGAAACTTGCCTAGACTGTAAATGTTCTTTGCTATCGCTCGCTTGTCCTGCTTCTCATTATCCTCTTGTCAAGAAAGAGTAATTAAGATGCCAGCTATATCGATTCAACACAATTTCTTGCAAATTTTGTCAAAAGGAGTGTGTATTGCCTTTAGAGAGACTAGTGCCCTTAACGAGCTGCCCAAGCTCCCTGCAGTACGCACAATATAAAAGGACTGATAAAAGGCCTCTGAGTCTCTTCTGTTAAATGATTCCTTCAGTTGCACAGTTTTGTCAAACATGCAGCCTCATATAGGCTAATGCTTTTTTTTTTGTAGACGACTAAAAGTCTGGAAATCGTAAGCTCAGCTAAATGGCTCCAGGAACATAACTGTGGATTAATGGAGGTATGAATGTACATCTTGGTAATGTATCTAAAAATATGCAGTCACTTCCATCATGAGACAAAAGGTGTGAGACACACAAGTATCATAGAATCTGATCATTTTAAGAAAAAACAAAACAATCGCCTCATTCTGGATCTGAGAAGCTTAGATCTCTTCTTATTATGTTGTCCTTCCACCAGATTCACTTAGCAGACCACAAAACCGAAAATATGATATAACCTTCTCTTTGTGTTAGCTCTACTACCTGGACAAAGTGGGTGCAACACTAGGGTATGTGCAAACCCTCATATCTGGTTGCTGCCTGGAGAGTCCCATAACAGGAGCTAATGAGCTAGACAAAGCTCACATATGAAAGCCAACTGGAGGAGTCACTTGGCTCAGCAGCACTTTTAGGGGGCTTGAGGCTTGACTTACTTGTTATTCAAGACATTTTGACAGAATACAGAGCCACTTTGAATATGGGTGCAATCATTACATTGTGAGTTGCCACACATCTCCCATATGCAGCCTCCCTGGCTGGGATGCAGCTAATTGAGACTGGAGTTGTTCCCAAACCTGGCACTGTTCACTGAACCAGTGTCACTGTTGGCTGAATGCTCGGGGCGTGCCAAGAATATCACAAGCACAAATTTAAGTAGTACTGACAGGGACACGTGTGCACATCATGATGTGTTGGCCCAGTGTATGTTTGCTCCCTGCAAAGAAATCAGATGCCACCCAGCACGACTGGAAAAAAGAAATGGAAAAACTTGCAAAGGAAAAACAGTTTTTAGGAACTTGCAAGTGGCTCACACCTAATAGTGTGGACAGTGCCAGAAAGTTGATGATAAAGCTCTGGAATCTTCTGTTTATGATCTCCCGTACGGGCAGCAGAATTGAACGGACTGGCTAATTTACAATTTAAAAAAATGCCACGGAGACCACCATACCACCATGAAGACCACTTTACAAGTCTGACCAAGCATATGACGTGAGAAGCGTTTATACGCAATCGACATGAGGTGACAGCAAGTCATGGTTCCAATCTGTGATCATGACTAGTGGTACTTGAAAAGGAAAGGATGAAATGGAACACTTATACTTATATACAGAACCACAATTGCCTACATAACCTTCAGCTGTTAGTGAGCAGAATAGCTACTAAAGCAGAAACGTCATTCAGAAACTCACCATTTTGGCTGTTTGACTACTGTAGTAAGATGGACAATAGGTGTGTCTACATCGACCCTTATATTCCACCAATAATGGGAATAATAGCCCAATTGAAAACACAATTGGAACAGGCTGAACTTATCTGGCCCAATTTGAATTCTTTTTCAATCAGAAGGGTGGAGAGGGAAGAGTAAACCATTTATAATCCGTTCAATATGTAATACTTTGATTCCCACCCCAGGTTTATGTGTGTTTGCATGTTCACACAGCTTTGTTCAGCTACTCGATGTTGCAAGTAAAATCAGCATGTCTGACTTTTTACCATTTTAACATAGTTAAAGCCTAGAAAATGGTTTGGCGCACAGTACAATGTGTTGCAATCGTAGCAGCTTCATTACAGAATTAATTCGGGACTTTCATTATACAACACATTAATGACATAAAATACAAAACCCCACACAGATCAATTAGAATTAATTGTATTCAGTTCCAAATGTCCTAATCAATTAGCAATCCTGATTGAATGTCATCCATTTTTAAGAATGGGAAGCTGTGAGCAGGTACTGTGATGCACTAAAAACCTTCTTACTCCGTTAGACAGATTATCCCAGCAGGCATCTATCGTACTGCCTGGGCTTTTCTACCCACAATGTCTGGGAGATTAATGTGGATTTATCCGATTTATGACCCAAAAAATCCTCCAGTTATTGGTCAAAGAGTATAATCCTGCGGCAAAAAAAGATTCTCTCTCTCTCTCTCATACCCACCCACCCAAACATGCCCTCCAACCAGTCACTCAAATGACATTCCTAAATATGTTGCGCTAAACTGCATCAATTAACAAGAACAAACCCTAACCTATCTGTACTTATGACTTTCACATATACACAGAACCAGAACCATTCCATTGCCTGTTTCCATGGTGATATGGCTTCATTCTGCTGGCTGTTTCAATCTGTTTCTCTCAGACACACAAATGCGCACACACGCGCATACACACACACACACACACACACACAGACTGCACTCGTCTAGGCAAATGTCTCCACAAGGTCAAACTGTCATGTATTTCAATCATTACTGGGACACTTGGTTCCCACAAAGGCCACACCTCACAGGAAGAAAGGGGAAAAGAGAGAGGGAGAAAGAGAGAGAAAGAGAGAGAGAGAGAGAGAAGGAGTCCGGGTTAGCTGTGACTTTTAAATGTTCTTTCATGACATAATAGATCACTTTATTGTCACCTGATTTTAATGCTGCTCAATAGTATGATTTATAGATAGAGAAAAATCTGACCTTTTCATTTCATTACATAATAATTGAAGGGCCAATGTGTAGTTTGAATAGCACTGCGAGCGCTGCTATAATACCCTTGTCATTTCAAGGGTACTGCAGACAATTTTTTATCCCCTGGAGAACAAAGCCTGGGGAGTCATGTTGTGATTATTTAGGCTAACATTTCTTTTTGAAACTTGGATTTAAAGTATTTATTCCATGAAGTGATTTACAGGCAGTAACATTCCAGATTGCTGTGATCACAGTGGTTTAGTGGTTAGCACTGTTGTCTTGCAATTCCAGGTTCTGGGTTAGATTCCTGTCTCGGCCTGTGTGCATGGAATTTGGATGTTCTCCCCATCTTTGGTGGGTTTCCTCTGGGTACTCTGGTTTCCTTCCACAATCCAAACACTTGCAGGTTCGGTTAATTGGTGTTCGTAAATTGCCTGTAGTCTATGAATGACAATCAGGCATCGTACTGGCAACTCGACACCTTAAGTTACTGCCATAGAAATGACAGATATACCTCCAGGGTGGGAAGTATCTGTCGCCTGATGGCACGTAAACAGACCAAAAAAATAATAATAATGATGATTTTTTTTTTATATATGCCATGTCACTACTGAATCTAAACAAACCTGATAGATCAATATAAAGTTAGATAAGATATAATAGATAAACTAGATAAATATAAAGTTTAACCCTTTTTGAACCATTTTTCAACTGTAGAGGATTTCACATCACTTCCATCCACACATTCTGACTTTAATGAGCGTTTTTATAGTTGTGCCATCTGTTGACTGTCAAAGGAACAGATGCTGAATGAGAGCTGTAAGATCAACAACAGAACATGATGAATGGTAGATAAAACAGTAGTATTTGATATTACTGATATAATATTCCCATCAGTATATTAACATAGAATATCATTCTCGTTTAATACCAAATAAAGAGGCAATAGTTCGCAGGAAGACAAACACCCAAAATGCACCAAATGCTACGACAGAGCAATGCCTGCCCCAGCATAGAGCAGTTATTTGATTGGATGACATGTTCTGGATGCGTCATCAAACCAACTTTAAGAATTTTCCCAGAACTGATGAATCAATATTTATATATGCAAATATATATCAGTTGAGGATTTCCTTTAAAAAAAATCCACTTGCAGCTGCAATCTCCTGCTGTGGTAAAGCTGTAGAATTGGAACCCCAAACAGTATTGCGTGCGTGTGTGTGTGTGTGTGTGTGTGTGTGTGTGTGTGTGTGGTATTGGACTGTGTTAATTACATCCTTTATTTTACAGCTGCTAATTTCATACCCAGTCATTACTTAGTCTGCTGCTAAGGACACGCACCAAAAGAGGAAGGAAATAAAAATAAAAAACAAAGTTTTTTCTTTTTTTTAACAACACTACTGCTCCATTGGCTTCTCTTGCGGCTCTGTGCCTCTTTTCAGTTGTACATAATGCCGTAAAGCAGGTCATGCCCTGTAGATAGCTGCAGCCCAAAGCTGGAAATACTTTAAAACATTTTTCATTGGCTGAAAAAATTAGAATTCGCTCTTCGCACACAGCCGACTGGCTCCCATTGTGCTTCTTGACCTAGTGAATTTGTGCTTTTTATACCTGAAGTAATACATCTGTCGCTTGCGAGAACACCAGTTATAGAATATACAGATGCCAAACATAAGCAAATTGAGGATCAGCCATGTGGGACTCACAATTTAGCAAGCTGTAAAATGGCAATACATCTAATATACAACATTTTTCTCGAATGTCTTTGTTCTCTACGGTAACAGGGATATGGGGCAAGCTCTGAGTGAAACAGGCTTGAGGAAATCCTTCATCTTTATCTTTTATTCCTAAATCTTTTATTCTCAGTTCCCCTGTAGTGAAATTTTTCACAGTTTAGAGCTTGTTGGACAGCTAGGGTCAGAGTGCAAGGTCCGCTACAGTATAAAACAGCACCCCAACAGCATCCTAATTGCTCTAAGGGCCTGGTTTAGGGGTCCAGTATTGGCAGCTTGGTGGGGTTGGGGTCAACTGTTTGACCTTCTGAACAGTCGACCAGAGGTTCTTTCTACTAATCACTTCATCGCTGCATCCTGTGTCCTTATTCCCTACATTAGAACATCAACACCATTCAATGGCTACATCCTGTGTCCTCATTCCCTACATTAGAACATCAACACCATTCAATGGCTACATCCTGTGTCCTTATTCCCTACCTAGGCACCTGGGGATGTCTTCGTGGTGCCTAAACGATTGTCCGCACCCCTTTGACATGCTAATCCTACCCCAAATCCCCAACATTCAGATGACAGGATGAGCCAAAAGGCACTGGGACCTTTTTTTTTTTAGGGTGGCCTGAGAGTGTGTAGGTGGTTAGACTGCTGTTCCTGCTGTTGGGGGAAGCCCAAGAGGTGGTGCAGCACCTACCAGTGCAGATGCAAGATTATGATGCACTACAAAATGTTGTTTGAAAAACAAAAAAGGGTTTTTCTCTATTTGAAATAGTGTGTGGGTGGTCTTGGACAGCATTTCCACACACTGCAGGGGAGTGACCTTCAGAAGCAAGAAGAAATTTAATATGCATCCATCATCAGAGCAAAACTCCATGCTTTGCAGTTCTTCATTAAAAAAAACAACAACAAAAAAAACAGCAAGGGCACTCAGCTGTATAGAGATGGACAGAGAGACGTAGTCCTCATTTAACTCCACACGTCAAGCTCTAAATTACTCAGTGGAACAGGCCTGTCGTGAAAGTTGCTCTAGTGATGCTGATGGTACGTCTAAAAACCCCAATCCTCTCTGGTCTTGCAAATGGATGTCTTTTTGAACTCTATCTTTTCACACTAGCTTCATAAAGTCTGACACTGAAAGCATTATCTTAATGACAGATCCAAATTAAACGAGAGGCTGAAATAATTATCAGTAGAATTGATGGTGAAACCAACCAACTAGTAGAACTGTTACTTTATATCTCCTATTTGTTTGTGTGAGATAAACCACACTTGAAATTGCTCTTTGAAGCATATGCATTAGAAAAGAAAGAAAGAAAGAAAAACAAGATCCAACATTCACATACTTGACTACTGTGTTCATTCACCACCCAACTGACTGGAGGTGTCACATAAAGTTATATTTATTTATGCCTTACCCATACTTCTGTCCAAAGTCATGAAGGACTGAAGAGCGGAATGTAATAACACATGCTGACATTTGAATGTGGCATTGTACAGAGTTGTGTATGCTTTACAGTCAGCTCCAGAATTATTGGCACACTTGATAAAGATGGATTAGACAAACATACAGGACAAAAGTGGATGCAGGACCATAAAGGATTTGGAGAGAGTCTGGGTATGGATATGGATTTCTATATATGGATATGGATTTCTGTATATGGATATGGATTTCTGTATATGGATTCTGTTTACGAATATGGAGTTCTGTTTACAGATATGGAGGTCTGTTTATGAATGTGGCGGTCTGTGTATGGATATGAAGAAGTTGCAAATTCTTTGCTCTGTATTTTCCAACTACATTAAGCATTACTGAATGATTTCTGTCACATGTTGAGTGTTAGGCTAAGCTACCCAATAATTTAAAAACATTTTTTATGAAGTTATTTTTATCCACCTTTCCCAAGAGTGTCATCATTTTGACGGTGACTGTATGAAAAAGCTGTTCATCCAGAACAAGTGTCAGCACAGCAGAAGCTAAAATCTTAATCATGGCATTGAGTATTTCACTTCACAGACTGTAATACCAAATGGAATATAAAATGATGCCCCCTCACAACCAAATTCAAGCATAGGGTATAAGCACAATCCCACTATACGACACACACACCAACATATACATACATACATACATTTTATGACAGAATCAAGGGCACTTGAGGCACATTTATCCCTATGGAGAGCACAGCCCACCGCACATAGGGCCTGGCACGTAAAGAGCCCAAGGCTGCCGAACCTGCCTAAAAATTTCCCCAGATCCCAATTCAATTGAGCACCAATGGGATGCATTAAGTGTTCTAAAATCCCCTGTCTGACGTAACTTTGGACTTTAGAAAACAAAATGGACCAACATCAATGGATGACATGTCACCCCAAATGATCAACTATGGGATTTCAAAAAACTCGAATTTTGTGCCACTCCATTGTTCCTTCAAACTCTGGGACCTTGATTTCCAAATAAAATGCTCAGAGGACTTTGGACCACTTAGTAACTGTCTTGTTCTTTTCCTTCTTAGTCCAGGTAAAATGCTTTTGACATTGTCTCTAGTTGGCAGGATGTTGACAATGGCTAGATGAAATGCAACAGCAATAAGGAATGCAACAGTTGTAGCCCATTTCCTGAAAACATCTGTGCATGATGGCTCTTGATGCACTGACTTCAGCCTCACCCACTCCTTGTTAAACTCTACCAAGTTCTTGAATCAGCTTTGCTTAATGGTATTCTTAAAGCTGAATTCATTGCTGCTCATTGTGCACCTTTTCTTACCACACTTTGGCCTTCAAGTTAACTTTGCATGAGTATGCTTTGATATAGCACTCTGCAAACAGCTAGTCCTTTCAGCAGTGACCTTCAGTGTCCTCCTTGTGGAGAGTGTCAATAATCGTCTCTTGGACAACTGTCGGGTCAGCAGTCTTCCCCATAATTGTGTTTGCATGTACTGAACTAGACTGCAAGATACACAGTAATTATACCGTGTTGTTGTTCTTTTGGCTGCTCCCACAAAGAGGTTGCCACAGCGGATCCGATCTGCACATTCAACTTGGCTTTTGAACTTGATTTTCATGAACTGTAATCCAGAATCATCAAAATTAATAAAAAACAAGGCTCATACTATTTCATTTTACATGTAATGAAACTAGAATATGTGAGAGTTTCGCATTTTGAATTCGATTATTAAAAAAAACTTTGCAGGAAGTGAAATAAAAACAACAGCATAAGACTGATTTGTGTGAAGAAACAATAAATTATCCCCTTTTATGTTTTTTTTTTTTTTTACAGCTCCATAAGATAGCACACAGAGACTTAAAAAAAAAAAAGAATGTATTCTGAGTAAGTATGTAGAGTTCAAGTGGAGATAGCTAGGTTTTGTGTCAGAGTAAACTGAAATAAATAAAAGGAAACAGTTTCCTTATCTTGTGTGTGTATATGTGTGTTTAAATGAGTTGATCTCAGAGTTAATAAACTCTGAATGCTCTGAAAGCTTCGTGCTCTGAAAGTTTAAGTGTGTATAAGGCCACGGTTTCTGTTGATTCTTGCTATTAAGCAGCATGAGTTTGTAATCGTCTACTGTGTTCATGTGGGTGTAGATTGTGCTAGCATGAATTCGGAGTATTTTGTTCTTCACCATTACCATTATGCAGCATATCCAGAGTATAAACTGAGCTCAAAGCATACATCTTTGGTTGACATAAAAAGCAAGAGGATACAGTCTCTTGAAAGAGACAGCAGTGGGTAATGGTGATATTAATTATGACCTAATACAGTTTCATAGGAATTAATAAAAAAAATGCTGTCAATCCAAACTTAACAGTCTTTTTTGGTTGAGCATTTTGCAGAGTAAGTTCTGGGTGCTGTCTTCTTATATGATAGACTATCAGGTCACCAAATACATAATAATTACATTCTGCACTGAACATGGTGCAAATCCTTGGGAACCCAATGTCAAAAAAAAAAGTAGTAGTAGTATGCAGAGCAATTGATACAATTTAAAAATATGCAAAGTATGCAAGGAGTGTGATAGAAATGGTATGTAATATTTCTTTCTCAGATTGCTGGGTGAGGTGGAGAGTTCAGCAGAAGATTATTTCAAATAAAGGATTATTGGTTTTGGAAGCTTCCGAGACTTTTCTAGAATAAGTGAGAAATGGAATTGGGCATTAGGATTGGAGTGTCCTTGATAAATTATATGCACGACTGCTCGGTGATCAGCCAAGATTTTTCAACAAACAAGCGAGTGAATTCTGCATTCTGGTGGGAAATAAGGCAGTGGTTGTTCTAGAATCCACCAACAATACTGAAGCCAAAGAGTAATCAGTAGCATCATTAGAGATCCGATGCTAAAGGAAGTAGTGGCAAGATAGAGGTTCTGTGGAACTGGTGTTTGCTTTAAATAGGTCTGGCTTGGCTTGAGTGTAGAAGGCTTGAATATAGTCAGGGTTCAGGAAAACACCAAAGAATTCCATAAAAAAATTAGAGATGGTGGAGATGAACAAGAGAAATGTTGGTGACGGTGTGGGCTATGGGTTAACCGTTTAAACAAGGATGCTTAACTCGTGAGGAACGAGGGTATCTTAGATATCAGGAATTTGAGCAGTCAATTTGTTGCCATGTTAGAAGTGTGGTCGGCCTGGTGTTCAAAGAAACGTTAGCTAATAACGTAGTAAGGTACACAACAGAGTCGCTTTTGACAATTTTTTCTGGAATATATATAACATAAAAGGTAACCTCCTCATTTTCTTCCTCTCTTTTGTTTAATGGTGTCCCACGAACAAAGTAGGTGCATACCACCACCTGCTGTATCGGACAGTGTAAATGCGCAAGTGAACAAAAACAATGTAATCGCTGGCCAGCGGAGGAGTGGGGAGGGGCAAGCAATCGTTCTTGGGCCTGGTACAAATCAATCATGCCTGATGTGAAAACTCGCTAAGGCAGCATGATAACGACCCAAAGCAAAAATCCAACAAAAGAATGGCTTCAGAAAAAGAGAATCAATGTTTTGGATTGCGCCTTAGACGAAATCCTGTCAAAGACCTGTGGAATAATTAAAAGGCACTGGATAGATCCGGGGCATTTTTACATAGATGAGTGGAGTAAGGTTGCCAAATCAAGGTGTGCTAAGATGGTAGACTATAATGGAGAAAGACGTAGTGCTGTATTAGAAGCAAAAGGTGCTTTTGACAAAGTATTGGTTATAGGTTGTTTACACTTGTGCAACCACATGGTACTTTCCTCCTAAACACTTTCACTTAGTTGCTGTATGACGATGATTTAACTTATTTTAATTTTCGGTTACAATTGCAAGAGAATGAAATTGCATTGCATTGTTGTGCAGCTTTACTGATATCTGTGCCCTAACCTTCACTAGGCAAGCCAAAGGTGACATTGGCATAGAGAAAATCCCAAAGGCTTTCACACTCAGCACTTTTTTCCTCAGTCACTGGTTATTTTTGTACCATCAAAGTCAAAGGTTTTGATACTATCCAATGTCAAAACTGTAAAAAAAAAAACATCTGCTTCACCTAAGAAGTACATTTACATTCAGGAATATGTAAAATAAAGTGCTAATTTAAAATCTTGTCAGATGATGGAACAATGAATTAGTTCTTAAGTAAGTACATAAATTTAATGGATTTTTTAATTGAACACTTTATTCAATTCCGTCCTCATGTAACTACTAACATACTAACTGTGTATAAACTGTTTTGACATGTAGAGTGATAACAAATTAGTCAGGAAATTCAATTTGGATTTAAATTATTTGGATTATTTTTTACTTTTATCCAATGTTACCTTTACATCATAAAATGATGTAAAGGTAACATTAACTAATACTGACATTTCAAGCTTTCTAAGTAGTATCTAATTGCATAGAATGGAAAGCTAGTGCACTATGTAGGTTCAATTCAATTCTACTCAATTTTATTTGTATAGCGCTTTTAACAATTGTCATTGACGCAAAGCAGCTTCACACAATCAAAAGAGATTATGGAAGTTTGTATGAAATGTGAGTGTGTATGAATCAAAAGTATAAGATTGTCCCTGATGAGCAAGACAAGAGCGATGGCGACAGTGGCAAGGAAAAACTCCCTGAGATGGTAATAGGAAGAAACCTTGAGAGGAACCAGACTCAACAGG
>JAOVVB010075072.1:0-13849 GCA_028570985.1 Heterobranchus longifilis
CAAAAACACATTAAAAAAAACAAATTGACTTCCAGACGAGGGAACTGGAAGTGCTAAAATGCTAACTCATTTCCAGGTTTTTTAAAACTACAAACTTGGCTCCCTATAGGTTGTAATAAATATTAAACATGTCTCCAACAAAGTGTATGATTGGAATAAAGAAATGCATGAAGTGATTGTGTATCTTGTGCATGGTGCTGTTCATGTGATTGAACTTTGTGGTTGAGCACCATGTTTGACGCAGATGGGTTTTTTGTTATGGAAACTGTTCTGAAATCCCCCAAATATTGCAACTACTCATTCATATCTTTCTCTGGTCCCCTGCAGAGCTTCAGAGGAGGCTTTCCTGGCAGAGAGCGACGGTGACAGCCCAGGATCTGAATGGGAGAGAGTAGCCCGTCTCTGTGACTTCAACCCGAAAACCAACAAACAGGCAAAGGATGTTTCTCGAATGCGTTCTGTCCTCATCTCTCTCAAACAGACGCCTCTAGTTCGCTAGAGGTGGTCGCAGGGAGAATTTTGTTCTAGAAACATTGCCTTTTCAGTTTTAACCTCACATTGCATCAGAAGAATTTGTATGCCCTTTTTTTCTCCATAAAATTCCTGGTATGTTTATAACCTTTGAAAACTTCCCGCCTTTCTTGATGCCTATTATATTGAAATAATATTCTTAACCCCACTCTCCTGTGAGAAGATGAAGGACTGCTATTGTTACGACATCCTTTGGCTGGCCAGTTTTATCACTGCTATACTTAAAGAAAATATTGTTACTGTAAGTTAAACATTTTCCTTCCCCTTTAACTTATAAATTATTATTAGGTCAGTTTTCTTGCATGCCTCTGCCAATATTTTGGATGCACAATTTTTAGTTGTTTTATAAATTTGCATTTTGGTCGATGTCAAACACTTATTAAGCACTACTGCGTATTAGATTGTAACCACTTATGCCTCTCATCAATGTAGAATTATCAACACAAAGTCTTTGTTCACATCTGTTGTATTATATCCCTGATTACCATATTTAACGTAGCTAGCATATTTTTCTCTTTCAAATGCATAAGCTTGTGGCCTTTTTGATGTAGCTCTCACTCCAGTTTGAGTATTTAGCCAGATGGATTTCCTCTTCAATTAGACAAGATTTAAGCAAAAAAATAATAATCACAACCAAAGATCTAAAATTTTCACATGATTAACGGTTTGTGCGATTTCTCATTTCACTGATTTTCTCAGCAGAAGTTTTATGCACCATTTCTGTTACACCAATATGTTTTAGATTTTTTAAACGGTAATCAATAAGGTGTCAATTTCAACTAGTAATGTACTCTGCACATTGTTTCACATGTTGCCTATTTGGACATTATGAATACTGAAACAAGTGAATGTTAAAAGGGAACTGGAAAATAAAAACTGTGGAGTATGATCATCGAAGTTAATTTGTCCTGAAATATTTCTTATGATTGAAGACTGTTGCCATTAAAAAGTCCTGGAGATAATCACTCGAATCCCAGTTTGTCCAGTTGATGCGAGGAGCTAAAATGATGCATGGTCCAGTGCAAACATCCATTCTTAAATACTCTCAGACGCACATTGCTGAAGGCTGTGCTGCTGTGAAATTGCTGTTTGAAGGATTTACCCACAATATTAAGCATTCAAATGCTAAACAACATGGGAAGTACGAGAAGCAAGAACAAGTTTCCAGGTGCAGAGCCTCCATGCCTTAGCATAGGTAAAATGATTTCACAAAATGCTGTCACATTCAACAGTGGGATGTTTACATGCACACAGTATTCCGGTTTTTGCCCTTATTCCAAAAAAGACAATATTCCTACTAATGTTTACATAGCTAATGAAAATGAACATTCCATTAATATTCCTGTTTACATGCAGCCATCAAAATAGGATTTTTTCAAAGTTTTTCGCTGGTGGAAGACTTATTGAACCATATGAACACAGCCTCCCACTTTCAATCATTTAACCACCTTGAAAAGGTTAAATGTTGTGATATTTACACATACACAAAAACCTGTTGGTATCCACATTTCATAATGTTTCATGTGAAGCACCCTCACCACTCAGTGCGTCAGGCGTCGTCTCCATAATGTTTAAAAGTAGGTGTGTTTCTCCTTCCAACCAGAAATGTGGGCTTTTCTTTTGTGCATGCATCTCTACCCCCGCTTGTTGGTTTGTGTACAATAACCATAGCAACGCACAGAGCTGACCGTAAGCCGTAAACATGCCGTAACCTTACGCAAACTGCAGTAAAAACCCCAATTGAGATGCATATTCTATGTACTGTATACATGTCCAAAGAATGCTTCTAAAACCTGAATAATACCAGCATATCCCAGCATGTCTTAATTGGAAAATGCTATTAGGAAAAATGCCTTTTTCAGAATATCCAATAAGAATATGCTGTTTACATGACCTGTATCAAATTCAGAATATTGTCATATTCTGAGTAAAAGTGGAATATTAGTGTGCATGTAAATGTATTTAAGTGAAATTGAAAGTCTGTTGACTGATAAAGGTGGACATTGAGACTTGTATCTAAAAGACTCCTTCCATTTAGATCTACTCACCCAGACCATTAATATAACAACTGTGTTCACAATGAATTTCCCCACTGATGTTTTTTGAATAATCTGTTAAATAAAGGTTGTATAAGGAGTAGATGTCCCCTGAACACAGGTGTGAGTGTGATGCTTCATCTCAAATACACACGGGACACCAGCTTCAAATTTAAATGTATAATGAGTCAGGTGTTATGTTGATCATTTCTGTGACAATACATGGGAACATTTGAAATCTAACCTTCCAGAAGAGCAAGAAGCATATCATTTATATTTGTCAGCATTTTGCTTCAATACTATTATAGCACAAAAAGTTAAATCCAGCTTGCTTGCCTTGTCTGGTAAGGAGCCAATTATACTTCCATAGTGCTAGCCTGAAGCCAAATCTGTTATCACCATGAGCAATTCACAGTTTTCAAACAACAATAAATAGTGTTTGCATTAATATAGGTATGTGAACAATGCTGGAAATGCAATACATTATTCAGTCCATTCAGTAAAATCAGTCCAAGTTGGATCTGGTGTGATTCCGAGTCGAATGGGCGGTGGCAGAGGGATTGGTCTGTCTTCATTGCTTGGGTTTCACAGCTGTGGTAAAGACGCCAACAATAATGGCAACAACAGTAAAGCCTTGAGCAAAGATACGTCCCCTCATCATCAGCTGGGACTGTCTGGTTTTCCCTTGATTGAAGGCACGGAGGCCATAAATCAGAGCGCCTGCTGTTCCCAAGCAACCTGCAACACAAAGCAAATTATAAACAGGATCTAACAGAACAATGACCAGGTACCAGACAGGTCGACCATTAACAAAAACAAGGTAAAAGTGATGAGCAGATACTGTATCTAATGTTATATACAATTGCAATACTGCAATTTACATTGGTACACATAAAGGATCCCACCAGGACACCGTGGCATTAATAACAGTCAAGTCCCAATATTAAAGGGCAAGTTCACCCAAATCAGACGGGGAAGACATTTTCTCCCTTAGTGCTCCCAAATTTTACATCCCAAAAAGACAAGGAGGGGTCTGTCACCTCCATTGTGTGTTAAGGGTTGCAGCACACATTTCAGAGGTGGACATCTCATAACTTAAAACCGACAGTGCATAATTACAGAACATCCTTGTATTTTGTGATTTGGGTTACATGAACCTTGAAAACATTTATACCAAGGGCAACATGGATTCTCTGTTTTTCAAAATAAAGTACGGTCAAACTACACAAAAACTAATTAGACTGATTTTTGACCAAATTTCAACTAAAACACAAGTCAGACATTAACGAGATTCAAATGCAAACTGATAGACGTACAGCAGGTTAGCTAACGTTACTTTATAGCCGGTGTTAGCATACGCAGTTACTACTTCCTAGAGTGTTGAGCTTGAAATGCTTACTAGATATCGTTGATTTGACCACACTGTAGAGTATAGGACAAGCTGCACTTGGGTAACTTGTGTTGTACTCGGTAGGGTTACTTGGTGTTACCCCTCTTGTATAACTCACCTACTGGGACGAATGGGTTCTCCTTTGTTTTTCTAAGAAGTTTTTCTTTGAAGGTCTCATCTTTTGTTTTCGGCAAAGGGTTGAAGCCTTCGATAATCGGGGGCCGAGAAAAGTCAAATGGCACAGGTGCTGGCGGCGATGATTTAGCTGTTTGCTCAGGGACCGCTGGTGCTGTAGCAGCCGCCATGTCTACCTGAGACTGCAAAACTGAGTCGTGGCTATAAGGTAACCCTAGATTTGCCACAGTCTCGCGAGACGGTAAGGTTAGGCATTAATCTCGGATAGTTAAGGTTAGATTTGTAGGGTTAGGCATTAATCTCGGATAGTTAAGGTTAGCTTTGTAAGGTTAGGCATTAACTTCGAATGGTATGGTTGGGGTTAGGTGGTCAGGAAATTAGTTTTTGCCCGTTTTCGCAAATCTAGGGTTACCTTCGAGAGACGACCGCAAAACTGGGGGACTACACTTCCGGCTACACTTTGACATGAGACTTCACAATAAAAGTCCTGATATTTTAGGAATGAAAGTAAGCGTCAGATGGCGTCGTTGCTATGTATGCATTGTGCACACAATATACAACAGAAACTAACAATAATTTTCAAAAAGTCAATGTTCATTAAAGTGCACTTCTCTGTAACAAAACCCAAATTCCCCCCAGGAATCAGGAGGATGTATGATTCTGATTCAGCATTAATGAAAGAGCTAACCTACAATCCACTGGCCAGTTGCTGGCATTTATTTTATGGTGCCTTCAGTCACGACCAACCTAAGGCACTGGTTTCTATGGAGTCCTAGGAACACATTTTGTTTGATCATGTGATGTTTGCTATCGACAGGAAGACTGATATTATAGTGAAAATGTTATAAGATCCCCACTCTTACCACTAAGTGGCAGTATTGCTGTTTTATGGTTCCAACCATCATTGAATCTCAGGTACCAACGTAGTCTCAAGCTGTATTTTGGAGTTTAAAACATTTAGTTTTGCCTCCAACAGCTGTATATATGTATTTAATGCCCCTGCTAGCTTCCCCATTTGGTCTAAGATCAGGATTGAACAGATGTATTCTGGTGAAGTATCACTGGGTTTGATAATGAAACCAGCTAGCTTAATTCTCAGCTAAAAATAAAAAATAAATGAATATACATACCTCAATTTAAAAAAAAAAAAACTGTTCCATAAGGCGGTCTCAAGACTACACAAGGACTCCAGCTGTGAAGAGGACTATCAAGAAAGACATGATGCCCAAAAAGGAGTAAAAAATTATGAAATGTGAACCAAGTCTGTTAGTTAAAGTCAAAACATGAAAGAATAGTAGAGAAGTAGTAGTAAAGAACAATGTTTCATAAAACAGCATACAAATACTTTTCAATCTTTTTATTGAATATTAAGGTAAATATTTCACATTAATACAGGCTACATAAAGTAGAGCCACTATACGACATGAAATTTACTCTCATTTTAACCCTTTTTAGTATGTAAACAATTATACATGTATTTACCACTCTAAAAGGTTCTGATTTCTCTTTCTCTTTAGGTAATCATCATCTAGTTCTGGGCCAAGTTTAAATAGCTACTTCATGTTGAGCCCCCTGCAGCCCAAGAACGGTGTATGTGGGTTTAAGTCAAAATCGCTAAACTACGCAGAGAATGGATCCTGTTAAACAGGTGGTCGCGCATGTTTGTTTGCATCATCGGGACACTGATAACAGCTCTCGCCCAATTTCCTCTTTTATTTGTTTGAGATAGGCACATCAAAGAATGGCGTCAAGAGAACTTCCAATTCTTCAACCTCTGCTCTGCACTCTCAGGTCTCTACTAAAGTTAACATGTTGTACGTTTCTCTTTTTTTCGTTGTCTTATTCGGTCATATTCGGCAGTTGGTATTTCATGTTTGCGCTGTGGGTCATGCTGTGTGCGTTTTGATTGCTGTGGACGCTCTCTAGTTGACGTGGTTCAGGTGCACATTGCCCACATGAGGTGCCCAGGTACCAGGCCACACCTGAGGGGGAGAGAGGACCAATAAGGGGTATATGTTAGAACAACGGTCGTCAAAAATGGTATCTGACTAATGGCAGAAGTACAAGCCTGAAAGTTGAACTCCAAGCATCTGATTAGACAACATGGGTACAATAAAAAGAGGACATTACCTGCTGTTGTGGGTCAGAGTTATCTGCATTGTTTGGGACCACTTTGATAATGGGGCTCCATGCCGGGTCACCAGCGTGCAAACCATTGTACATCGGTCCACCCGGCCCCTCTGCCATGGGAGGGTGAGGGGGCAGCATGGTTCCTCCATACATCGACATAGGCATTCCCTGGACAGACAATAATACATGTAATTGTGTACATAGGAGGAACAGGGGATAAAATCGTCTATTAAGGATGTTAATAATTAACCGTTTAACAGACAATACGAATTTTGACCGATTAATACCAGTTAAAAACAAGATTATTAGAAAAAATAAAAATAAAAAAGATAATTTAAAAAGTTTGTTGCATGGTAAAAGAAAAATAGGCTATATAATCTATTTTTAACTGCTAGTTAACTTGCTAGTGCATAGATTATAAGGGATGGGACACTAATCGATTTTATCGTAAATCACGATTAAAAAAACTCAATAAGTTGATCGTGGTGTATTTCCTTTATCGGGATAATCATGAATATCCTCACAAATTGACTGCAGTTTACTGCAGTGCCCTATCTGTGGTGCAATAAAAATATTTGTTTCTTTAAAAAAAAGTCGTAATGTTTCGAGAAAAAAAGTCTGAATGTTCTGAGAAAAAAGGTGTAATGCATCGACAAAAAAGCCGTAATGTTTCGAGAAGGAAGTCGCAACAAAGCAAAGTGTAAGCTAAAGTGATACCAGTGTATTTTAGTGTCATATTTCATTGATTATTGGGATAATATCGTGAATCGCAATTATTTTGGCAAGGATAATCGTGACATGACTAGAAAGTTGTGTTTTAAGTTCTTTTTTTCTGCTCCATTCGTGGCTCTCATGATCGACTGCTGCACGGCGCTCACAGCGGAGAGCTGTGCGACACATGCCGATATATCGATGAGGACTGGCGGGTTAAATCGGCCGTCCTACACAGAGTATGCCAGGCAGACAGACAGCTGACAACCTCACAGATGGATGAGGTGGAGACAGACATGGACATACGCTCCATGGACAACCCGGATATACAATATACAATCTAGACGATCATAACATATTAAATTGATTTATAATAGGACATGGTCTGCTAAACAACTATAACTCAATAATGAGACATTGTTGTCGTGGTGGGATTTTCTTATGATTACGTACTGTCATTGTGTATGATGTGGACCCCAGGAAGAATAGCTGCAGCTAATGGGGATCTTAATAAATTAAATTAAATTAAATTAAATTAAATTAAATTAAATTAAATTAAATTAAATTAAATTAAATTAAATTAAATTAAAACGGAGGACTTGCAGCAGTCGTGCAGACACGCAAGAAGTTCCATTCTGGTAAAGTAGCTGCATGTGTCCACACAACAATGCACGCAACATCGTGACCGGTAAAAAGCCGCAGCTGTCCGCAGATGCTGAACGTGTGTCCATTAAATTAGCATCCCTATCTTCTACAGAGCTATGGCTTTGTGTTACCTTTGGGAAGTCCATGTAACTGTTGGGCAAATGCTGAGGCTGGTGGTAGTTGTTAGCAGGGTTTGCGATGCCGGTGTCATCCTGCTCCATGGGCTGGTGCTGAGAGAAGGCCGACTGCTCCGCCTGCAGCTGAGGGTGCATCATGTGGCTGCTCATCAGGGGCTGGGACCAACCGGACATTGCTTCTGTGTAAAGACACACAGGGGGGTGAGATTATCAATGGGTATCAGTTACTACTGCACAGTAACAGAGACTGAAGTATGTGGTTGTCACAGTTCTGAGATTATTTTCCATTTTCCCATTTGTCTTAACTCTAACAAACAAAAAAGGAAAACAAAATACCACAACGAAATTTGCATTTGGTCATACCCGAAGCACTGCCGACCCCGAATGACCAAATGCCTCCCTGTCCAACAGACGCCGTGTAGCTGGTGGTGAGGAGAGGAGGGTTGACGGAACCCGTCTGCCTGATCCTGGCCAGCCGCTCTGTGCCGATGGGTGGGGGGACCTTCCGGTCCTGCTGCGAGGAGCTGCCTGGTTTAGGCTGCGGAGGAGGGGGCACAGCTGAGGTGGAAAGGGCGGAGGATGACACCGTAGATGGAGGCGGGACAGGAGATTCACCTGGTGGAGAGGAGACAGCACGGGAAGAAATAGTTAGGGGCAGTTCAGATTTAAACAGGAAAAAAATGAAAATAAACTAGTAAGAATACCATTCATGAATTTAAAACGGGTTACAGAAGAAACAAGCCAATATAAAAAGATCAGTACCAAAAATAGATAATTCAATGCTGAAAGTGTGAAGAAGAGTGTGAGCCTTGTACCTGATGTGGATGCACTCCATGGGTGAGGGGAAAAGTGCTGTCTGCTGAATGAGGGCGTGCCAACTGCTGTATGACCGTGCAGATACACGGGGCTGCCAGAGATACTGGGCGCATAGCTGGTCAACGCTGTGGGTGCAGACAATTAAAGACGCAGCTCATTATTGAGCACACGAGGAAGCAAACTGTACCTAAAAAAATCAAAACTGTCCTTTTGGTAAAGACGTGTTTACTACTGCTACATTTTATTCTTAAAACGGGAATTTGCAGGACCTGTGCAGGACATTCAGCTGGAGTTTTTCTTGAAAATACAGAACAGCATTTCAGGAAAATATAGACTGTATGCCGCAAAGATTGCTGCAAGTCCATTCCGCTCCGCAGACTGAATGACATGGGAGCCGAAATTAAAGCGTTTTAGAGCGTTCCACTTTGCGTCTGGTAAACCCACTTTGAAGTGTCACACCTACCAACAAGTCGAGTTTCAAACAAAACACACACCTCAGTTTATGTAGTAGTGAGGGGATAAAATACAATTAATATTTTCCAGGACAACATAGACTATTCTCTCTAAATTTAATTTAATTTAATTTAATTTAATTTAATTATTTAATTAATTAATTAATTAATTAATTAATTAATTAATTAATTAAAAAGTCTCTAAATTTCCAGGTTTTCCAGGTTGTGGAGGAACCCTGATTATTGTATTTAACCCAAGTTAAATAAACATCAACACAATGATCATGTATAAACTAAAATGAAACAAGTCATACCGATGGGGCTGTTGACCATCCTCTGTGAGGCAGAGCGGTAACCAGGGGCTTTGGAGCTGTCTGGAGGAGGCGGGGGCATCATATTCTCCATCTGGCCCATGCTCATGTAGGCTGGTGGGGCCGAGTACGACTGCTCAGGAGGTGATCGAGCTGGCAGATGGCATGCACCCCACACCTGATTGTTTCCAACCTGCAATCAACATTTGTAGCGTTTAGTTTGTTCAGCTATTTAAACTCCTTCTGTATCATTTAAAGTCACTGAGAACAGAGAACAGCTGAAAGAAAAACAAGATGTCAGGCTAAAGGCCTTTACACACCGGGGGCGTGACAAATAAACAACACGAAAATGCAAAATACTCATCAGGGAATATTTTACATTAAAACTTCATACCGGCAGCGATGTAAATTTGCGACAGTTGTTCAATGAAAGGTTCGTAATTCACGCAGGCAGAGGACCAACTACCGGGACACTATTGACCCAGAGCAGCATCTGTCACTGTGTAAACTGTTGTACAGCCGTACGTTAAACTACTGTGAGCTATTATGAGTTTCCTTTTAGTGAAATGCTTAGTTAGTTAGCTATAATTAGTTGATGCTTTCAATCACAGTGCAAAAGCTCAGAAAAATCAACCTTGTTCCGAAATAATTGCATAGCTTTTCCGCTGTGTAATATTTGCATTCTGTGTGAAACTACTCATGACAAAAACAACAGTTCGAAAAAATATATTGACGTGTTAATTAATCGCTTGAAAAATATGCCCCCAGTGTGTAAAGGCCTTAATGTTTATATTACAAATGTTAACTCACCTGGTTATTGTTATCAAAGATGCTGCTGAAGTTGAAGAGGCCTGCAGGACCGAAGTTGGGAGGTATCTGCTGAGGCTTGCCTGTGTTGGCCACGTGCTGCATCTGGGAACCGTTCATCATCCCCAGGTTAGCAGAGACCTGCAGGGAGCCGGGAGCCTGGCCTTGGGTCTGGGCTTGTGGGGGCAAATTTGTCGGCTGAGACGTCTGGTTTTGGGTCTGTTTCGGGGGTTCTTGCTGAGCGTTGAAGGGCACGAACACAGATTGCTGCTGCTGCTGCTGCTGCTGCTGCTGTTGTTGCGTCTGCTGCTGCTCAGGAAGGGAGTAGTAAGGCCCTGGTGGCTGCATACGATGGGAGACTCTGGGCGCAGGGGCTGAGAAGTGGGGTACAGTGTTGTTGGGGTGTGCAACATTGTGTGAGAGGGCAGAAGGAGGTGCTGAGGGGTGGTGGGAGCTGGACTGTGGGTTGAGGAGGGGTGGCGGAGCCTCTGTTGATGCTACAGAGGAGGGGGGAGGAGGTAACTGCTGTCGAGGCTCTGGCTTGGGAGGTAAAGCCATGGCGGGGGCAGCGAAACCCGCGGAGTTGATGCTCTCGCTGACGGAAACAGCCTGGTTCTCCGCAGATAGAGAGGGCTTGTCTTTTCCAGGAGGGGCAACGGCGCTGGGCTCCGTTTTAGTCGGCTGGATGGGGGGCTGTGAGATAGGTTGCTGCTGAGGGGCGTTAGCGGTGGTTGTAGTGGAACTGTGATGTGCAGGAGAACCTGTGCCTCGTACCGCGTTGCTGCCGCTGGTAGAAGAAGTGGCAGCGACAGACACGGGGGTGACACCGGCAGGCTTGGGGTCCGGGGCGAAGAGCTGTTTTCTGACAGAGGAAGGAGTGGGGACGCTCGGCTGGGGGTTGTACGGAGTAGGATTCGGGGTGTGAGGCGAGGCTGCGGCCGTAGATGTGTTGGGAGCACTGGTGGTGGAGGTGTTGGTGGTCGTGACCGAGGCGCCTGAGCTGACCGCGCTGCTGTGCTCGCTGTGGGTCGAGTTGGGTCTGGCCTGGCCTCCGGTGCTGTTGGTTCCTCCATTGTGCTTGGGGGAGCTGTTAGCGCTGCCGGGACTCACGGGACGCACGGGGAAGGGTCCCCAGGTGCTGGCGGCGGGAGAGAAGGTGCCACCAAACTGGGCCATGGGTAGACGAGGGTGTCTGATCTGGTGCATGGTCTGTGCAGCCAGTAGAGCCAGCTGCGGGTGGGCGTACGCCAAGGGCAGAGACACGGGGAAGGGCTGTCTGACATTTGATGACAGGCCCTTCCCGATCTTTCCCGCGGCCTGAGAGGAAGGTGAAGACGAGGATGATGAGGGCTGGAACGAGACGCCTGTGGAGACCAACGAGCTCAGGGCCTTAGGCCCGGTGGTTGAACCGCTCGTGGCCCCTGTGGTGCTGGGGAAGGAAGCGGAGGTCGTTTTAGAGCCTGGGGCTCTGATGTGATTCCGGGGGATCAGATCTTCAAGCTCTTTGGCTGGGTCTTGGATTAGAGCATTGATCAGCTGGACTGCATACCTTGTAGACTCCGTCCCTCCTCTGAAACAACAAACACATGTATGTTCTTGTGTTAAAAAGTATAACAGAAACCGTTAAGAGTTGAATTCAAACACTTTCAAGGTACCTAAACCAAACATTTCCAAACTCATCGCATCTAAATTATCATCGTTAATGTAATGCGAAAAATAAACTTTACCGAATTCCTTTATACCCACAGCAATCAATGCATATTGTCACTTTATTTTACTAGCTGTCCATATTAACTTAGATTGTATGTTTTGTCTGGTGTGAGACACCAGGAGGCAGCAAACATATGACAGGATTGTTTAATTTCAAATATTAAAAGATTTTTGGTTTACAGTTCATGAGTGATTGTGTCGATGAAACACCAGATTATGTTGAAAATCAAGCATTTTTAAAGGCGTATATTCAAATTTAAGCATATTCCTAACCTTGAAAACACAACTGTTACAATTAAGCATTTTCCAAACTTTCAAGACTTTGTACAAACCCTGTAATTCAGTCCAGTTAAGTTTTGTGACAGACCAGAGCACAACCAAAAAAAGTGTTAGTGATGAAGTGAAAGTATGGTCCATTTTCAGGTCCCCATTTGGATAGTTTGCACTGCAGTCGATTTAAAAATAAATCCATTTGGTCTGCAGCACATGCAGTTATTAAAGCCACTGCTGGTGTGTGTAGTCATTAGGGCTGCACAATATTTAATTTTTTTTATCGTCATTGCAATATCAACTTTGGCAATAAACACATTGTGAAAGACTGCAATATATCGCAAAAGACACTCAGGGTGAGTTAGTTGAGTATCAGTATCGGTGCTCTTTAAAAAAGAAAAAGGGGAAAAAAGAATGATAATTAGATTTTAAATGGTGCCTTTTGTGTTCAGTTTAATGTTCAATTTGTTCAATAAAATGTCAGAAATAACTTCCTTTCAGTTTTTTTTAATTCTACAAGCAATTAGCAAGAATACTGAAAAGAGCAGAAAGGCAGAACTGATATGACTGTTCATCACGTATCGTTATCACAATATTCAACAACGTTATTGCATATTGCATGTTTTCCTCATATTGTGCAGCCCTAATATCAAACATACCAATCCAGCAGATTTGTTCCTGTACGGGTGTCAAACACTGACCATAGTGTTGCAGTTTTGTTGATAGACTACTCATAATTATACAGTACAGTCATGATAATTATTTTTTTGTGTTGGTTTAAATTCTTTAATCATCTCCATTCAATTCTTATTTCTGCCTCTCATGATACAAGTATGTTGAGTAGGACTCTCACCACCCTGCTTTCTGAGTGTTTTATACACCATACAGTCTAACTTCTTATTTTCACACCTTATAGAATACAGTAGGAGCTCATTTCAATGGATTTGTTAGAGGTGGATATTAACATGTATATACCACCTGCTGTCTCGGTTGGGAATGGAGGAAGAGTATTCATGCACACAAATACCCCACACAGTACCAATTATTACTGTCAGTTGTAATATTATAATATTGTGTCCCCCATAGAGCCTAACATATCATTTGCGGATTAGACCAGTAAGTTTTACAAACTGTGTCAGCCATTTAACACAACTCTTTTCTTGTGAAAGGAAATGTAGCTCAAAGGGGTTTATCCTGCAAACAATAAATCAGAAACATTTAAATATATCATTGGTTGCTTTTGTGAAATAAATATACTGCAAAAGTCATCGATCTCAACAAGTAATCTGGCCTCATCTTCAGTGCAAAGTCCTTTGTTTCACCAATCCTCGAGTCACAAATTGAATCTGAAAAAGACTTATTTATAGATAACTCTTGAAACACTGCCATTTCTGAGATAGTTTGGAAAAAATAAATTGGGTTTGTTTGTTTGCGGGGTCAAACCATGGACGACGCGTCTCTGCTTCCTCCCACTGCCCATTGTACAGAAGTGAATCCAAAATATCTCGGATATGGGCGCTGCCATCTTGTCATTTTGGAGCCAGAGTGTGCGCAGTAGTGATCAGGTGATATTGAAGTCCCGCCCATACACCCGCCTGACCTATCATGACATGTCACCCCATTTTTATAGCATCAAATAACTAATTAAAACCAAACTGAACAGAAAAATGAACACTTGAACAAACATCAGCGTGATAAGAATTGCCTAAAATGACAGAAACTATAGAAGAATTGCCTAAAATGACATAAACTATCTTTATATGTGTGT